>PVJH01006215.1:0-103882 GCA_004026705.1 Nesogale talazaci
TATGCACGCCAATGTTTATTGCAGCACAATTCATAATCGCAAAGACATGGAAGCAAGCTAAATTTCCATCAGTAGATGAATGGATTAGCAAACTCTGGCACATACACACAATGGAATACTATGCCTCACTCAAAAGCTCGGATGAACACATGAAACACATCTCTGCGTGGGAAGAACTGGAGGAAATTATGCTAAGCAAAGTTAGTCAATCACAAAAGGAGAAATACTGCATGAGCCCTCTGAGGTAAGTAGAGGTTAATTTATGCTGCACATATTCTTCTTTTTGGTTTTCTAACTTCAAACTTTCATACATTTCTTTATAATTTTCTATTCCTTCCAGTTTCCTTTGAAATTTTCTGTTCAGCCATTTTACTTCATTTTTCCCTATTATTTTAATCTACAATATATTCAAGAACTACTTTCAGAATGATTTATGAGATCCACTCTGCTTTTTTTCTCTCTTTCCTGTCTTTTTAATTGTCCTTTGTTTCTCCAGGTATAATGTTCTTTACGTCAAGCTAGAGTTCTGATATTCTATAATCATGAATCCACAAGACCTTCCTCCCATTGACCTGTGATCTTCCTGACTGTGGCATCATTGCATTGCTGCATGAGTCTAAAGTGGAATTTATGCACTGATCGAACATATGGGCTAATATCAGCCTTATGGTCTTGGTCTGGACTGGAATGATGTGTTTTTATTATATAATTGCTCTTTGATATGAAGTTCTCCCTTATGTATTTATGAGAGTCAATGAATTTGTTTCTGTAGTCTACTCTGACAAATATAATGATGAATGTGATGCCATAGTTTGTTTTTTTCATCCCTGGAATGACAAACCATACAGTGTTTTACTCAAAATATCTCATACCAGTCTGTTTCAATTCACTGTTGCCTAAGATATCTCTTTTTAAAGGCTCCATTTTATTACTGATAACTTCAAAGTTTCTCATATCCATATTTGTCCATTCCATATTCCAATTATGAATAGAGGTTTATTTACAGCTACATCTTCTCATTTTCAATCATTCTGTGTCAGCAATGGAAGGTTCAAAAGCTTTACTTCATCAACCTCGTTAGGGCCAACTCTCCTTTGAGGATGCAGCCCTATCCTGCTTGCTTTTTGTTTGCTTTCCAATCAGCAGATAGTGTTCATTTTTTTTGGAAACTGTTTTTTACTGTTGACAATGAAAAACTAATAAAATAATGAAAAACATCTGATACGAGCAATAAATATAACTCAAAGTAACTTCTACCTCTGATTAAGCTAGTAGGTATCTTATCTAATAGCAGACTCCTTAAAATATACTGCTTCTGGGCTGAGCCCCGGTGGCATAGAGGTTGTGCGCGGGACTGCGGCCCACTGGGATGGAGGTTCAATTCCAGCAATGGGGCTGGGCCTCCTACTCCCACCACCAGAGAGCAATGATGATATATATATATATATATATATATATATATATATATATATAGCTTCTCTTTTTACTATTTTCTAAAATGCTCAGGTAGATGGTTATAGTATTATATAGGATAATGTTAATACTCTTATTCTTTTTATAGGTTGATTTCTAATCTCCTTAGTGTCTGTAAACAATAAGAAAGAACAAAATGTATAATGTGCAATTAATGGATTATAAAATAAGTGAAATATGATACATCTTGAAATGTAGTTTTAAAATGTTGCTGTTGTTTACATCATGCCTTTCACTAACTCGTGGCTCAAACTGAGCCTATGCACAGCAGGATTGCATGGCTTGTACTATGCCACTCTTATCATTGTTGTCATGTGAGTAACCATTTTTGTAGTCAATGAGTAGATCTATTTCCCTGACAGTCCTTCTCCCTTTTTTTTCAGATCCTCGACTTTACCAAGCATGATATCCTATCCAAGAGTTAAGGATAACATGTCAAACAAAATGAAAAAGAGCCTCAAAATGCTAAATTCTAAGGAGCATTTTGGGTATGCATCTTCCAGTATGAATTTGTTCATCCTTAGCAGCGTATTGTCAATATTCTTGGCCACCATATTAGTTCAACTATGTCATTATTTTCCCTTCAGTTTTCATTATCAGTCACATAACTTTCACATGCATATGATTTGAGTGAAAATGCTATGTCTTCAGTTAGGCACACCTTAGTCCTGAAAGTGACACCACTGCTCTTTATTACTTTAACCTAGATGGTACACAGTGACTCTCTAAATTATTAAAGAGGTTTTGTACAGCATATTTGTTCAACCTAATGCTCCTTTGATTCCTTGATTGTTGATTCAGTTGGAATTTATTGTGGGTTTAAGTAAAATGAAACACAACGCCTTTAGTGTTTTCTGTGTTTATCATACACTTATTTATTTAGTTGTCAGAATTTCTGTTTTCTACACATTGATCCATAAAGGCATCTTCTATGTTTGATGTTCACTAGCCAGTGCTTCAGGTTGCCTTAGGTTTCAGCAAGCCAGCTTGTACCCTACAGGTTGTTAACCAGTGTGTCTCCAAACCTGATGCCGCATTCCTCTTCATAGAGCCCAGTTTCTCAGATTACTTCCTCAACTTGCAGTTTGGATAATGATGATCAAAGGTATAACTCTGGCACACACCTTCCCAGATTTTTTTGGTGGGGGGCCTCACTGCCCTGGCAGGAGTAGGAAGACCAGCCTTGCTCCTGGAGGGCTGCTGCTGGTCTTGAACTGCCAGCCCTGCGGGTTGCAGTCCCATACACAATCACTGTGCCACCGGGGCTGAGTCCACCCTCCCAGATTTTTAACTTTCCCGTATGTCTTTGTTTTGTTTATATGGTTGCCTCTTGGTCTATGGCGAGGATCTGTATGAGAACCATGAGAGGTTTTTGAATTTTCATACATGGGATGGTCAATAAAACACACAAAATATTTTCCATGTCTTCTCTTGAATCTAGTTTGAATATCTTGAATCTCCTTGTCTAGGCAGTATTGCAACCATTTTTAAATTATCATGAGTAGAATTTTACTTGCATGTAATATTTATGATATTGATGAATGATGAATGATTTCCACAATCTATTGAGTGATCTTTTCTTGAAATAGGCCCAAATAGTGCAGTTCTTCCAGTATGTCGGTCATGTAACTGTCTTTCCAATTTTTTCTATCAACTAGTGAGTTCTTCCAGTGATATATCAACATGCTTCATCGGGATATGCATGTAAAATACCAAAGGCAATGTACATTAAAATATGAAAAAATTTTCAAAACTTAGAACTCAAATATATGGGTACTAGCTTTTATTTTTTATTCATTCCATAGTTCTAATTTTCTTACTTTTTGTATTACATAATACACAGAGTAGGAAGGACTTGTGTGGTAGATTTACCTAATGCAATATTTCTTGAAATATCTCGACTACTGCTTGCAATAGCATTAATTGTGAATCCCAACAAGAAATAATATTGACATCTTTCAAAGTTTCTTCTTTTATCATGATGTTATCCATTCAGTTGTGAGGATCTTCTCTTTCTATATATTGAAGTGTAATCTGTACTGAAGGCTGCAATTCTTGACCTTCATTATCAAGTGCTTCTTGCTTGAATCTTCAGCACAAGGCCTCTTTAGAGCATTTTAAAACAATATTTGAGTATTTGACTAAGTCAGGTTTTCCTCCAATTGCTTCATAGTCATGAACAGTTGGACATTGAATATGGATGACTGGGAAAATGCCCATGCATTTAAATTTTGGTGGTGAAAAAAATATTGAAAGTACTATCGTCTGCTAAAAAAACAAACTGCACTGTCTTAGAGGATGTCTGACCAGAATATTCCTTAGAGGTAATAATAGTAAGACTCTGTCTTCCAGACTTTGAACAGGGTATGAGGAGAGACAAGTGCTGGGAGAAGGACATCTTGCATGGTAAAGTAGAAAGGTTGCTGAAAAAAGGAAGGCTCTCAAGGACATAGATTAATCCAGTTAATGAAACAATGGCCCTGATACAGAAGCTCACTGTATAATCACTAATGTGTCTATGAAACAAGATTTTGATGAAATAATGAATTAGTTGGCACATAATTTTATTGACTATAAATTTTTGAAATTTTTTTTCTTACACATGTCCCTTACAATGTCATTCTTATAATCAGATTATGTTTCCTTTTGCGACTGATAGTTGATATTGGTTAGAATGTGTTCTATTCAAGTTTCGTCAAGGCTATGAGAATTAGTTTAAATTATTTGCTTAATTTAATCAAAAATGAACCTAGAAGCTGAAATTAGAAAAATAATTCACTGAGATATGTGTATCCACAGTACACCTTTGTATGGTTTTGCCAATGAAAATGTTTGGGTTATGGATTAAATTGTTATCTTCTAGTCCTTTCCCTCCACCCCGCCCTCCACTGTAAAAGGGTTGTGTTGAAATCTTTATCCTCTATACTTGTGGCCCCAATGTAACCATTTTCCTGAATAAAAATCTCATAGAAAAACTCATTCAACTATTTGAAGTAATATGAGTAAAAAGTAGGTATCAAACCTAATCTCTAACAAGGTATCCAGACAGCAGTCATGACAAAGACATGCAAGCATATCTTGGAGAAATCTTAGAAAGAACAAAGCAAGAATAAGAACACAGCCCTTGTGATAGAGAAGACATTTGCATGACTGAGGTCCTGATTTGGACCACAGCTTCCAACACTTTGAGGGAATCTATTTCTGGTTGTTTTGTTTTGAATTGTAAAGTTATCCGATTTTGGTACGCTTACAGCAGGACTAGACAAACATGATAGAGTTTTGGTAAATGACTTTAGGTGCCTACAGAAACAAACTCATTGCCAAAGTGTATGCTTAATGGCAGGGGTGCAATTCCAAGAAAAGACATCATCTCTCTGACCTCGGCTTGTAATATGTTCAGGAAAATATAATTAAATACTCACAAAGTTTCTTCCATCATTAAGATTGACTACTTTTAGGAGCAGCCATTGCTCAGTCTTAAAAGGCACATTCAGTTGTGATACTTTTGTTTGTTTCTAAAAAACTGTGCAGGGAACTTGAGAGGTTTTAATAATATGTCTTATTTAGTATAAGCATGATAAGAAAGTTTTCGATGAGAAAATGTGTCTTATCTAAGCATGTTACATAAATTTAAGTAAGAAAAATAAGCAACACATAACTTAAGGAAAAAGGAATTCCTGGAAAAGGGGGCTGCATGAAGAAAGGTTATAATGACTGGTCATTAGAGAGTTAAACATAAAGTGTAACTTCATAATTACTTCTTCATAATTACTTTCCACATACAGAGTCAAATCTATCTTTTGTAATCCAGCTGGAAAAATGTACAAACATTACCATATATGTTGCTTAGAATAGTTTTTGTGAAGCCTAAGTAATCTGTTAGTTTTGCAACATTTTTTCATGCAGCCTCAAGCATTGTTTACATCACCAAGGTTATCATTTTCTTCTAAATACTGATTATTCTTCATTTCCACTTGCTGTATTTCTATCATAAGTTTTTATACATCCAGATTGCAACAGATGATCAAGTTCAGACTGACTGCATTGGTCAAAACAGTGGCTTTGTTCCACTTTACTATTAGCAGAGTATTCAAAATTGAAGAATGGTCTTATAAACTACTCTTCCCTGTAGGGATTTGTGTGTTTCCTCATTATATCTCTCACAATTTTGTTCTTCTGGATGCTTTGAACTGTTCTTTTTGACATGGATCATTTCATCATTCCTCTTTAGTTGCTTGTGGTACTGTAGTCCATATCGTTGTTCAGTTCCATACAGTTTGTAGACGTTCATTTCTACTTGCTACTACTTCCTAGACTATTAATCTGCAAGCATTTCATTATTTTCTTGGTGACTTCTAGTTGCCCTTCATTCATACTTTGTACATACTACATGCACATTACTAATGTAAGGTTTCAATGATTTATTTTCATTTGAAGAAGTGTCATAACTGCAAATATAGGTCCCAAAATGTTTGCTCAATCTATGTCATTATGATTGACTCTATTTTGAGGGGCAGCCAATGCTCAGTCTTATTTTAAGTACCAGGCATATAGTGACCATATTTCAGCACTATATTATTCACTGTGATTAATAAGATTTTCACTGCCCAACTTTCAAAAGATCATCAAGTTCTTTCTGTCTTAAAGCTCCACTGAAAACCGACCAATGTGGGAGAATCTGCTGCTATTTGAAATAAAGATAGTATACTTTCTAGCATCATAGCAACTTACAAGATCCTGCAATACAAGAAACCGACAGGCAAGAGGTGAGTTGAGTAACAGACTGTATCTGTTAGGTAAATATTTTTAATTTGTTACTTGAAATTAGGTATATAGTAAAGAGATTGGTTACTAGAGTTCAAATATGATATAGTATGAAGCATGCAAATTAATGTGACTGAATACATAGAAAGACTTTGGATGAAGTAAACATTTTGAAAATTGCCTATCATTATTTTTGTCTGATAAGAGAAAAAGAAAGAGAAGAAATCAAGGACACATTGTGACAAGTGTTTTATCTATTGATAGCAACAGACCACAACTCAGTTCTGTCCCACAAAACTATTAGATTAATTAATCTGCTCAAGCGGGTTTGATTCCTATGTTCTACCTCATGACAAATGGAGACAAGTTTGAAGTTACCAAAGATTTTGTCTTATTTGGAACAACAATCAGTGTTCATAGAAGCATCAGGAGATGAAAAGATATATTACATTAGGTAAACCTACCACACAAGACCGTGTTAGAGTATGAAGAGCAAGGATGTTACTTTAAGGACTAAGCTATGCCTGATCTAAGCCATGGGCTTCTCCATTGCTTCACATGCATATGAAAGGTGGACATTGAATATGGAAGCCCTTAGAGAAGTCAGTGCATTTGAATTGTGATTCAGGAGAAGACTACTGAAATACCACGGACTGATAAAAGGACACACCACATTGTGTTGGACAGAGTACGTCCAGCATGCTCCTTGCAGACAAGGATGCCAAGGCTTCATTGCACATACTTTGGACATGTTGCCAGGAGAGATCAGTCGTGAGAGAAGGATCTCCTGTTTGGTAAAGAGGAGGGGTGGGGCAGGAGAAGAAGGCCCTCCACACTATGGGTCAAGACAGAGGGTCCATTGAAGGCTGAGGCATAAAGGATGGCAGTTAGGACAGTGCAGGACAGGCAGAGTTTCCTTCTGCTGTGCATCGGGTTGCTCTGGGGCAGGACAAATCCGATGGCATGGAACAAAAACAACCTCTGCAATCTGTCTGCATTGCGCATGGATCCTGAGTTTGTTTGGTCTTTAGTATGCTAACCTGCAGACGGGTTTTGGATTTGCACTGCTTCTTCACCTCTTCACACTGATTTGGTTGCTTGATTTTTAGCACCTTGATTTTAAAATATGTGGTCTTTAACGTGGAGTAAATTACTGTCAGATGAAGAAAACACAATTTTAATATGACCTTTTCTGCTTTGTGATTTTGTTCTCATTCGTGATAACTTTGCATGAAAAACATTGCATGCTCTCATTTTTTTCAGCCTCCTTCCACCTAGTATACAAGTCAAACTGTGTGGGGACAAAGAACTGGGAACTGCTTTAAACACACTGGCAAACAACGTTTCAGATCACTTGCACTCACTGCCTACTTGACTAGATTTGTGCTTTGGTCTCATGCGTGTGAAAGACAAACTGGGAAATAGGAGGTAGCTGTGTGCTTAGAAGATAGAAGACTGATTTGTTGCTATCAGCTGGTAAGCCTACCCTATTTACCACTAATCTTGTTATAAAGCACTTTGTTCTATTTGCTGTATTAAGAATTATCTTTAAAATGTAATCTGTATTTATTCAACTTTAAATCTTCAAGCTTCCATGTGTATAAAAATAAAATTACAAAATTTATCTCAACATATGTTGTAGAGTCTCTGTAAACTTTGATCTGTTCTTTAAACATGCTGTATTAGCTTGCCTCTGTGCTCTGAAGCGTGGTCCTTTGCTAATAGTGCTGCTTTTTCCCATTCACTTTCCTGACTCCCACAGATGTCTAAAATCACAGATCAAATTTCATAGGCTGCCATCGTCATCTCTCCTCCTGATCCAATTGAAGTATACACGTGTTTATTCCCAAAGTGTTCTTTATCCCTCATTCAGAAGACCTCATTGCATTTACCTCAGTGAATTAAAGTCTACCTCTCCAATGAGTGCTAGCCCTTTGAGGCAGTAGGCAGCATCTTACGCAAATCTGGACCCCTAGGACATTGCAAAATAATTTTGTAGTTACTGAAGACTTATTTTTAAATTATAATCACTTTTGCTAAAATGCTTGCTTTCAAAACACTATTTTGCTCCAGCATAGATACCTTTAGGAAAACATTTGAGCACAATGTAAATTTTGTCATTGTTTTATGCCATTTTGTCCTTGAGATAGGTAAGTGCATTAAGAAGACCAAATTCAGCTGACTCAAGTCGTATAAGAGAAAAATGTACACACATGCACCTTGAAATTCTCCCAACTATCTCAGGTCACCATGTGCTATGTAAGCTTTATCCATCCACACCTGATGTGACAACTTTCCACCTTACTTTGCATAAGCCTCCTTCTACTAATTTGCAATTATTTCCAGAGTATAGCCATTCTAATACCCACTTTCAGAAGCAAATGTCAGGTTTTTTTCCTAAGGTAAAATGCTACATATATTGTAACGCATATGCATTTCATAGACAATTAAGATATGCAAACCATTGCTAGCATAGTTATTTTTATGTGAATTATTTTCAAAGATTTGTAATGCTGTTCCTCAAACACCACTTCCTATAAGTCTAGGGGGGTTTTAATTACATAATTTTACACAGTGTGGTCACATTCGGGCAAACAAGAGTCACGTTAAATGGAACTGGCTATAACTGAAAAGACAATGCATTGATGCTAACCGGGAGGGTTGGTTATGTATGTCGAGGCTCATTATAGTTACAATCTTTAATTCTAGATGGTAATTAGACCACACAAAACAGTAAGATTATGCTTTGCCCTAGGCCACCTTGCAGTGGAGTATTGAGAACATAAACTCAGAGGGCAGTGAGTTTAAAACAAAAAGAGAACAACAAAACATAGGGCCTGAGCCCCAGTGGAAGGTGGTATAAGTGGTTGAGTGTGGGACTTGGCGGCTCAAATTCAGCGGCATCTCTCAGGAGCAGCACTGGGTAGCTCCCATGACCACCAGAGGGCAGGGATTCACCCCCCAAAGAATAAAAATAAAAATATAAACTACCCATCAATTTGTCCACCTTATGAAAGTATAATTCTTGGATAGGTTAAAGAGGGAGATATTTTGTGAATGAGACAACTAAAGGTAAAAACTCTATGGGAGGAGAAGGCCTTCTAGCTCAACCATTGAAATAAAATTGAGTTGGCATGTGTTTCCTACTATGTTTTACAAGTTGTTATAATAAGGCTTGTTTTCTCTAAAACTATATCTCTAAGTTTTTATTCCCATATTCATCATTTGTGTGTCAGTCTGTCCTAATATGGTAACTTCTGTGTTTCTAAGATGTTGGAAGCTAAGCAACCACTTCCTAAACCAGTCATCACCAAGGGTGGATAGCTTTTTAAAAAAATAATTTTATCAGGGGCTCATCCAGCTGTCATAACATTCAGTACATCATCTGTATCAAGCACATTTGCACACATATTGCCACATTCATTTCCAAACATTTTCCACTTGAGCCCTTGGTATGAGTTCCTCTAAAAAAATGCTCCTCTTTCCCTCCTCCCTTTTTTTATTGGATACTCATACACCTCCCCTCACGATCCATACATACATCAATTGTATGCAGATCTCATGTGGACACTTGTTGCCATCATCACTCTCAAAACAGCCTCCCTCCACTTAGGCCCCCAGGTCCACCTCCCCATATTTCCTTTCCTCCCTCTCCCCGATGAACGTTTAATAATTTACAAATTGTTATTTCATATCGTACACTGTCCAATGTGTCCCTTTATTCACTTCCGGGTTGGCCATGCCCCAGAGAGGAGGTTAGAGGTAGATCCCTGAAATTAGTTCCCCCTTTATACTCCACCATCCCTCCACCCTTCCAGTATCACCCCTCCCATCGCTTGTCCTGAAGGAATATCTATTCTAAATCCCCCATGTTTTTGACTCCAGTGTACATCCCCTATTCTAGTCAGACTGGGAGCATGATAGTGGGTGTCAGGAAGCATTAGAAAACTAGAGGAAAGATGCATATTTCACTGTTACTACACTGTACTTTAACTGGCTCATCTCCTTCCTGCAACCCCTCTGTAAGAGGATGTCGCTTCACCTCTTGATGGGCTTTGGGTCACCAATCTGTAACCCCCCCCCCTTTATAATGATATAATTTTAGTTCTGGTGAATGGCTTTCAATGGAACTTCTAGACTAAGAAAATCCTAAGAAGAAACGATTAACCTGTCAACTTCTAATATGTTGAGTGACAGTAGAAATTATTAAACATTGTGTCTAGATGTGGGAACCCCAAAGATGGAAGCTATTCAAGCTATAGCTGCTTAATACTTTCCTCCTCAATGTAGAGACCATTTGTCTGACATGGAGGAAGACAAGTTTTCAGGATACTCATTAGTTGATGAGGCAAGATTCAAGATGAGGAAGAATGGCTATAAACAGCCATTGATGTAGAATTTTGGAAATTATAAAAAATGGAATTCATAAAGAGTGACATCTTAGGCATCAGTTAACTGCATTGAACAGGCACTGGTCATTTTGAGTATGAGAATCATAGAGTTCACTGTTACTGAAATAATGAATCAAATGAAATGAGAGCACATTAATCATCAAAAAAAAAGTCCCAAGAATTTTCATGAAGTACATTGCTGTATGTGATAGGATGATAGCTATAATCATACAAGGAAATCTGGTTTATATTATTCAAATTTAAGGATCAGCCACTAAAGCTATTGAGGAAGAAACTAAATCTAGTATAGCCCAGTTTCTTCAATCTGAGAGTAACTAAACTAATCATAAAAATGAATTGATAGTTGCAATAATTGAAATGGAAGGTTGGAAATGAAAAGGAAGCTCAGCTATTGGAAAATATTGTCTTGATGGTAGAAACTTTCAGACAGCTAGAAATACCATCATAGAAAAGCCAAGGACCTTAAATTGAAAATAAATCTTTTAACAACCTAAATAGCAACTGTCCATGTGTAATTTCCCTGATTCCTACTGAGGATTAAAATAGGCAACATTTGAGAGACGAGTTGAAGGAGAGTCTCAATAGCTTTGATAAAAACAAGTCCAGGGGCTGGTAATGGAATAGAACAGCAAATGTTAAAAGTAGATAAGTGGATGGATTAAATGAAATAAAAGAACTGCAAATAATGTTTAACAGAGAAGCTCAAGAAGACAAAGTAGACTGTTAAAAAGAATTGTTCAGAGATCTGAAGTTAGAAAATCAAAAAGAACAACACGATGAGCCCATTTTAAGCTAAAACAACTGAAGTGGGGAAAATTAAGCCTTGGTTATGATACCAAAGGCTTTTTTGGAGGAAAATATTGAACAATGGAGGAAGCATCAAAAGCAGATAGAAGGAATGCACAATCACCATATCAGGAAATAATTGGTTGACATTCAGCTATTTCAAGAGGCAGCAAATGATCAATAGTATTGAAGAAAGAAGTCCAAGGTGCACTGAAAGCATTAGCATAAAATAAGACATCAGAAATTGATCAAAGACTAATGGAAATGTTTTGACAACCTGATGCATCACTGCAAAAACTTACTTCTCTGTGCATAAGATGTAAAATGAAGCTATTTACTTGCCCAATTGATGAAAACAAATCCATAGCAATGCCCAGTCCAAAAAAGATGAACCAAAAGAACACAGAAATTATCAACCAATATCTTTGTTATCACATGCAAGTGAAAATTTGCTGAAGATAATTCAAAGATAACTGCTTCAGTGAATCAACATAAAACTGTCACGTACTTAAGCTGATTTAAGAAGATAGAGAATGAAGATTATCATTGCTGACATGATGTGGATAGTATCTCAAAGCAGACAATATATGTGTTAGTCTGGGTAGACTAGAGAAACAATTTTATATACATGCCTATGGATATAAGGGAATGTTTATATACAAAAGGAATGGAACACTGAGAAAGCATCCCAACCCAGTCCAGTTCAAAGTCATAAGCCCGATTTTAGCCCATATGCCTGATACCAGTCTATAATGTCTCCTTCTGACTCACGAAGTCCCAGGTCAGTGGGTGCAGAATCTCAGTGCTGACAGGGGTCTCCCCATGGCTCCTCACTTCCAGGGCTCAGGGTCCATCAACAGGATCCAGTGGTAGCAGAAGCAACTCATCCCTGCAGAGGTGCCCACATGGCCTATCCAGATTCAGAGGGCTCCATCAGGGCAAAGCTGTGTGACTTCTCCTCTGGCTCCTTCAGTTCCTAGAATGCTGTCATCTTGTATTGTTTATAATTCATGGTCTCTGAGACTAACTCTCAACAACCTGGGAGATAGCTGCTCATCTTCACAAGGGAAATACCACAATATTTCCCAGAAGTCTCAGGAGAAAGCCATGCCCACACAGAGGCCTTATTGGTTCCTCAATGGCTATCTCCAGATGCACAGACTAGACTCAAACCCTATATCTCAATCTTGAAATTAATATAAGCACATGACCACCACAATTATATATATATATATATATATATATCAAATATATCTAGTTTTTGCAATGAAAAGACATTCAATTACATGGGTATTAACTAAGTATGGATAAGACTGAGAAGAATGGGAGTACCAGAACACTTCATTGTACTCACACAGAACCTGTACATAGACCAATGGAAAGTTGTCCAAACAATAAGAGAATGCTACATGGTTTGTATTCAGGAAAGCTGTGCTTCAAGGTTTTATTTGTTCACTGTACCTATTCAATCTGTATCCAAAAGGCTGAATAATCTGAACAGCAAGGATAGCAATATAGAATCAGAACTGGAGCAAGGTTTATTAGCAAAGTTTCATATATAGATGATACCACCTTACTTGCTGAAAAGTTAAGAGGATTTGAAACACTTGCTCATTTATATCAAACATTGTAGCCTTCGTTATGGATTGCAACTCATTGTGAATAAAAGAAAAACCCTCACAATTGGACCGATAGGCAATGTTAAAGTAAAGAGAGAAAAGTTTTCTAGGGTTTCAATATGCTTGAATCCACAATTGATGATCTTAGAAGCAGCAGTCAAGACATTGAATGGCATACTCCATTGGACTAATCGCCTGCATAAGACTTCTTTAACTAGTAGAATTGCAAAGTTGTAACTTTAAGCACTAATTTGTGTTTAATCAAAGGCATGAAATTTTCATTTCTCTCATATGCATAATGAATAAAAGAAGTCCAAAGAAGAATCGATGCATATGAATTATAGTGCTGGTGAATTATATTAGAAGTATTCTGCACTGACAGAAAAAACAAGCACATCTATCTCAGTAGAAGTGTAGCAAGAGTACCCCTTGGGACTATATATGGAGAAATCTTGTCTCATATTGTGATATTTTATGTGGAAATATAAGCACAAGGGAAAATATGTCACATTTCATAAGTTTAATGCATATATTTGTACAGTATACCTATATGTATACTCGCAAACATACTTATGGTTTGTCCATTTAGCACCATTTGACTTCTGTCTATCATACTCTGATGGATTGAGTACTATTGTGATGCTAGGAATTATGTCACCTGTCTTTAAATTGCCACTAGAGTCAACCAAAGTGAACCATGGTTAGCTTTGATTAACTATGATGATCTAGTAACTAGGATTGACTATTAAACTATGATCATTTCAGAAATGGTTGAAAACTGAGTGTTTTAGCAATCATATAGTTCTATTTGAAATTGGATTAAGATATGGAATAAGAAGCTAAATATTTTAAATCCCAACTAATAGAAAAAAGGGGGGTGCTTGATTAATAGTATAATTAAATTTGATAAAATGTCCTGAAATGTTTTGAATCATTTATTATTCCCATATCCCTGGGCTGGCCAACACCACCTCTTTCCCTGTCCTCCTCTTCTCCCATGTTCCCTGCCCTGAAACCATCAGTCCTGTCGTTTTCACCTCCAGACTGTTTGTACAGCCTATCTAATCTAGATATACCTGCAGAGGTAATAATATGTACAAAAAGAAGCACACCAGCTAATGGGTTCACAGGGTGTCAAAGGGTTCAGTTATCAGGCTTTAAGAAATAAAAAGCATAACATTGCATGCTCACTTTCCTGATATGATCGCTGTGACAAATGTGTCAAGAAAGCAAATAAAGCAAATGTGGTCAAGAAAGAGGATGGTGCCCAGCTATCAAAAGATAATAGCATTAAATGGATCTTACAGGGGGAAAAAAACAGATAAATAGCATTTGAGGTCTTAAAGGCTTGAGTAAGCAAGTGACCATCCAGCTCAAAAGCAACAAAGTCCACGTGGAAAATGGACGCATACCAGCCTGTGTGACCACGAGGTGCTGAAGGGATCTGGAGTCAGGCATCAAAGAACTAGAATTATATCATTATAAATGGGGGGAGTACTGATTGTCAACCCACAGCCCATCAATAAGTGAAGCAACATCCTCTTATAGAGGGGTTGCAGGGAGATCAGCCAGTTAAAGTGCAGTGTAGTAACGACGAAATATGAATCTTTCCCCTAGCTCTCAAATGCTTCCTCCCACCCACTATCATTCTCCTGGTTTACCACACAAGTCTGGCTAGAGCAGGGGACGTACTCTGGAGTCGGGAACATGGGGAATTTAGGTTAGATGTTCCCTTGAGACTAGTGATGGAAGTGGGGATACTGGAAGGGTGGAGGGATGGTGGAGTAGAAAGAGGGAACCAATTTTAAGGATCTACATATAACCTGCTGTGGGGCAAGACCAACAGGGAAGTGAGTGTAGGGACACATTGTAGAGTGTACAATATGAAAAATCAATAGCAATTTGTAAATCATTAAATGTTCATGGAGGAGGAAGGGAAATTTGGGGAGCTGGAACTTGGGTCCTAAATGGAGGGAGGAAGTTTTGAGAGTGGTGATGGCAACAAGTGTGTAAATGAGGCCTACATACAATTGATGTGTGTATGGATCAAGAAGGGAGATGTATGAGTACCCAATAAAATGATTCATTTATAAAAAGGGTGGGAAGGGAAGGAGGAACTTATACCATATACCAAGGGTTCAAGTGGAAAATGTTTGGAAATGAATGTGGCAGCATGTGTGTGCAGATGAGCTTGATACAGATGACATATTGAATGTTATAACAGCTGTAAAAGCTCCCAATTAAATTATTTTAAAAAACAGTGATAGAATCCGTGGTACCTTGGACCTATGGCAGGCGAGGTTGAAGAAAATGAAGAGCTAATAACAATGAGGACAAGAACAAAGACGGTGTTCTGAATCTGATTGTGGTGACACCTATACTAGTCTCCATTACATGACTGAACTATTGAATGGTAGGATATGTGAATTATATACCAATACAACTGGTGAATACCAAAGAATAAGAACAATTAAATGAGAATCTGATACCAAGGGCCCATGTAGAAGGGAGATGTTTTGAAAATGATGATGGCAATGGATGCAGAAATGTGCTTGACATAATGGACGGATGTATAGATTGTGATAGGAGTTGTATGAACCCCCAATAAAATGATTGGTTTAAAAAAGAACAATTGTGAGGATGGTGCAGAACTGGACCATGTTTCTCCACATTGTTCATTGGGTCACTGTGAGTTCGAGTGGTTTCAATGGCACCGAACAACAGCAGTGTGCCTGTAGGCATGCATTTGTACATTCAAAGCTTATCGATGAGCACACTTTACTGGAATTGACTCCATCACATGGAGGCACTCTAGGACAAAGCAGACTGCCAAGAGAGCTTCTCTGTCTATGTTCTTCATGGAGGCTGATTGCTATGTCTTTCTCCTGTGGAAATACCGGGGTATATAAACTACCAATATTTAGTTAGCAGTGAGTGCCTATCAACACAATACCTTCGTTATATATGCGAGCACTCAAAAATCACATACATATGATACATATGTATACATATGATAGAGCACATGTGCTGCATACTTATCATTATATTCAGACATAAGCAAAACATGGAAGAGTTGGTTTTCTATGTTTGAAAGTTTTGGGCCACAGGTTCCCGGAATAGCTCAGTGAATTGGTACAACAGAGTTCCCAATGGGACAAGGGAGAACTGCCTCTGAGTTTCTGAGACAGTAAGTCGTTCTGAGAAGAGACAGTCTCATCATTCTCCCGAGGAGTGGCTAGTAGCTGCAAACTGCTGACTTTGTGATTAACTGCAGAATGTGTAACCACCTTGCCACTCGGGCTCCCCAAGCTATAGTTCTCAAGGTGTATATTCTATGTCTGAGTTTGACGAGTGGTTTCTGGAGTCTTAAAAAACGTGAATGGCCACCTGAGATAGACGTATTGATATTTTTTTCATCTGGGACAAATGGTAAAGAAGGAAACTGAAGAATCAAAGAAGAAACCATCTGCAAGTTTAATAATCTGTATTTGCATGACACCCACATCATGATAAGTGCACTCCTGAAATGGGAAATGATGCGCCAACAGTGAACTTGGCCTTAAACTACCACAGACAAACAGAACTAGATTTCACCAAACTACCAGAACTCACTATCCAAATGAGGGCCACAATACATAGGTCTTTATAATATGGGGGAAATTTGTAGAACAGAAATCATATATTTTTAAAGTTTACATTTACTAGACTGGTTTTGTCTAGATTATTCCATATCATCTAAACTATCACCCTCAGTTGCTCTTTGAACCCTTACCAAATATATTCCCTTGAGTCATCTTGTAGAAAAAAAAAACCTAGCTGGTCCATAACATAAAGGATAGCATCCAGCGTTAATGTGCTTCTTTATAAATAAACTATGTGAACCAAATGGTAAACCATTCATATGAATAGGTCAGGGCTGGGGAGATAGATTACCCTGAAGAGGGTAACCAGAAGAAAAATAATGAAAAAGTTTGCACATTATGAAAAATAGAAATAATGCTATAGAACAATGTATGCAGACATGGTGAAATGGAATCTAATTTGCCGAGTAAAAGTTCACTGAAAAGACAATAGTTTTTTTAAATGGTTGCCTCTTTTTTTGATAAAACTTTTTGTTTGTTGTTTTTCCAATTTCTCCTGCTTCATGCTAAAGCTTTAAGATATTAATGAAATAGGCATGTGAACTAAAATAATTATGCATATTAGATTTATTTCCAGCCATAAAACTTGTTACATTTGTTCTGGGTATCAGTTTTCCCTTATTAATTATAATGTATTTATTAAATAAAGTAAACCTGTGTGGTTTAAAAGCAGGTAAGCTATCATTCAAGGTTATGCCCTCTCATGATATTCATTCTATCTGCTGAGCAAACATTCGGAGAAGACATACTATATGATTAGGAACACAGACTCTGGATAGGAGGAAGGATTGTTAACAACCTGAGCAATGTTGATGTCATTCCTGTGCTTTCTTAGAGTAAAAAAAATGTTTGAAACCCTTATGGATGAAGATCAAAGACAAAAGCATTCAGCAAGGATTACTAACCTTATCCCTTCAATGTCATATGGTCACAAAGGTTGGTGTTCTTCTTTCATGTGGGCTTTGCTTTTTCTTAGCTAGATGGTTGCTTTTTTATCTTCAAGCGTTTAAGATCCAAGAAGTTATATCTTTTGATAGCCAGGCACCAACAGCTTTCTTCACCACATTTGCTTATGCACACTTTTGTCTTTAGCGATCATATCAGGAAGGTGGGCATGCAATGATATAGATGATTTTTGTTCTTATGACTGCTGATTCCATTGATGCCTCATAGTCACTCTGGCTGATGTTTTTCTTCCCTGTGGACTTTGTTGCTTCTGATCTAGACAGTCACTGGTCTACTTTCAAGCCTTTAAGACCCCAGATGCTGTATCTTTGATAGCCGGGCACCATTATCTTTCTTCACCACTTTCGCTTGTGCACACATTTGTCTTCAGTGATTATGTCTGGAAGGTGAGCATCAAGGATTGTCAATTTAATAGAACAAAGTGTGTTTGCATTGAGGAAGTACTAGAGTGGAGATCCAATTTCCATCTTGTGCCTTATGCTAACTCTATAAATATATACACATAGATACATTTCCCCATTATTATATATAAATATATTCATCTATGTTTATGCCTGCTTCTAGACCTTTGTATATGCCCTTTGCCTCCAAGTTCCTTCCTTTACTTTCCTCTTATCCCACTATCATGCACCTCCTTCATTTTAAATTCAGTAGTAGTTTCTCTCTGTTACATTGCTTTTGATCACTCCCTCTCAGACCCGTTACACCCACCCTGCCAATGATTTTGGAATACTTGTTGTTCCCTTATCCCTGGGATGGACAACAGCACCTCCTTCTCCCCACCTCCCGCTCTCCCATATCCCCCAGGAATCAGTTCCATTGTTTTCTCCTCCAGACTGTTCATCTAGCCTGCTATCTTATCTAGATAGACTTGCAAAGGTAACAATATGTACAGAAAAACAAGACTTTGCAAGATGAAGTGACAAAGGAAAACAAAATGATGACAGCAACAATGAAACCAATGTTCATAAAAAATGTATGAATAAGTAAAAACATAAAAATAATAATGGCCAAAGAAAACTTGTAAATAGTTCAAGATCTCTTCATTGACCTCCAGGAGTATCACTCGTTTGAATCCAATGGGGTGCCCATCTTGGCCCCAAAGTATATCCTTGGCACTCCCTCAGGATCTCCATGCTCTGTCCCTCATGCTGCTCTGCTGAATGTCCTTGCCTTGATTTGGTGGAGTCAGCCAGCCAGGTACAATACTGACCAGACTTCTTTAGTGTTTTCCCATAGGGCCTTGGAACAGCGAGGGATATCATATTTTTTAGTGGTGCTGTCCATATGGTCCTCTCTGTGCAACAGCTTTTTTGAGTGGGGATATAGTCCTCGAGATTTGGTGGGCTAAGATTTATTTCCTCCTCCTTCATTTCCCCTCATGTGCTCTGATCAAACAGGTCCCTCTCTGAGAACTGGTTTCAATTCTTTAATACACTGTTTCCTGCAGAAACATGTATTACCATTACCCCAAAAAAGTAGTATTTGTCCCTGATTATTTTTCTCATTAGGCAACTTAAATTTCTTCAGTGCATGTAGGAATTCTCTGACTTCAAATGATGATACAGATTTTATACTTCTGGGTATAAAATTTAAAACAATTTAGAAAGCAAAGAAATGGAAGGAACAAAATCACCTCTAACATGACAAGAATCTTATAGCCAAAAGCCTAGTAAGGAAAAGAGGAAAGTAAAGTGAAGCTAAAGAAAAGATTAAGCAACAACAAATACATGGATGAAGCCACATGATGTTAAGCTTACTCTTGGAATGGGAGCTGACACATCAGTATCAGCTGGAAAGGTAAAAGTAATTTCAGTGTCTCTAAATTTGCAGAGGTGCTGCTAAAACAAAATCAGTGAGGACTGTATCAATAGAACACTCATTGCACTTCTTATGCCTTGTGCAATTTCTTTAGCGTGTTGATCTAAACAAGGCTTGTCAAGCAATTTGCAGTGTCTTACGGGAGTGTCATTTTGAGGAATAGATTAGACACTTGGTAATATTGGTCTTGGAAGCATGTTTATATGGTGATTATTATGGGATCTTTAGCTTCTCTTCTTTTTCTCTGTTCCTTCTCCCCCCACCTCCCCCCACAGAGTGGTACATATGCAGTTGATAGTAAACTTTTGTTGAAAGAGGTGAGGGTGGTAGGTGTGGAGATCTACTATAATGCAGACGAGGGTGTTCGCTACTATAGAGTCTGTTTAGGCTTATAGAAACATGTAAGACTCATAGGCACAGCAAAGTAGGACTGGCCCATAAGTTTCCTAGGCTGCAGTCTTTAGAGAAGCACACCTTATGTCTTCTCTCCAGCCAAAATGCTTTTGGTTCCAACCAACAGTCTTGTTGCTAGCAGCTGATTGGTGTAGCCTTTCCAATGTCAGAGTTCTTTATTCAGAAGTTAGAAATTGTCAAAATTTAGTTAGTTAGTTCATTAGCTTCATCTTGTTCTTCCCACCCCACTCTAAATTCCATCTTTGGCCAATGTATATGTCATCATAATTTTCTTCATACTCTGAAAAGTAACACTATCTAAACTTGCAGAATGATGAATCAATGGAACAATGTCTAAGTCAAATTCCTGTGCTTCAGTCTAAAAATTGCACAGAATTTAAAATAGCATTTGTTTTTATCAGTTAAGGTAATAAAGCAAAAGCAGAACCATGATGAGAGATGTCGCATAAATGATTTATTGCAAGTGTTGGTAACTACTGGAGTGATGAGTTACTAGACCTCCAGGGCTAGCATTGGATCAGAATTCACCTTTACTTTTACTTTACTACACTTTGTGATACTTTATCTTAAATTTTAAATTCAATTTTAAAAATTGGTTGCCTTTGTGTTGTTTCTGAATTATAGTGACCTATGGATTTCAGAATAGAACTGTTCTCTACAGAATTGTCAATGGTATGATGATTTTGAAAATTGATCACAGACTTTTATTCTCAGGTGCCTGTGAGTGGATCCAAGCTTCTACTCCTTTGTTCAACATTTGAGGCAAGAAAAGTTTTTGTCACAGACAGCTTTCTATGAAGCTGTGACTGAAAGCAATCCCAAATAAAAGTTTAGGTCTTTCAACACGAAGGCAACTAAGTTACATACACCAGAAGGACGCTGCAGAAATCAGTGCAGGAGAGTCACTGAGAGAGAAATTTCATACTGCAGGGTCACAGTGGGAGCAATAGTAAGATATACAGCACATAGTCACTAGGATTTGAGAAACTGTGGGTTTTAGGCTTAACAATGTGGACACCACTAAGGCAAAACCTTAGTTAGGCCTGCCACGGACTCAGTTAGAGCCTGGCTCCTTTGACCAGTCCAAGGACTTTATCTAACAAAGCCACAGCTTGCTGCTACCCTGGGGCAGGGTTTGAACCTCTCCAGCCCCACAGCCAGGCATTCAGTATTCAGCTAGGTCATGAATTTTAGTTCTCTCTTTTTGCTCTTTCCTTCTCAATCTAAGTGTGCTCAGTTTATCTATTTATTTTCTTTCTTCCCTCTTTCCTCTCTCATGCCTCTGCCAAATTCTAGGACACCCCCCTTGACCATGGGCAATTATGCCTGCCCCTCACTTATCTTGGGGATATCCACCTTTTTCAGAAAAACAAGCAGCTAGGGAAATCCTGCCAACCTATGCCTCATAAGAACTGAAGCCTACATCCCAAGGCAGTTTAAATAGCAGGGGAAAATCATGCCTGCATGTCCACAGTTGGGGAGAACTAACCCATTTTCCACTGCAGGAGTACTCACACGGACCCTCCAAGACCATCTAGGCAGCTGGAGGTAGTTCCGCCAGCATTTGGGGTGGTCCACTTGGCTGGGAGAGCATCTTCCCACATTCTACAGTACTCCATGAGCCTAACCCCATCCTCAACAGCCCCATGTGACTGAGGGAACCTCCTCCCACCTGCCGTGGTGTCTCACACAGCCTAAGGCAGCTCTGACAGCACTCTCCAGAGATCTATTCTGCTGCAGGAACCTCAGCCTAGTCTATACAGTCATCTAAGCAGCTAGTTCAATTCTTCCCACTATCCAAAGTGGACACACCCACTTGTCATCTGCAGCACTACAGTTGCAGCGGGCATCCCAGGAGGCACTCTTAGATGCCCCAAGTCACTGTGGGTCACACTACCATTCCTTCTTGTGAAATTATCTACTGTAGCATCATCACCACAGATCCACAACCACCCAGACAGCATGCTTTGAGAGGGCCATCTAACTTTGCCTCCAAATAACAGAATAATGCTTGACTAGGGAAAGAGTGAAGCCACAGAAGGATAAAGCAAGAACCCAATCCCACAGTGCAATTAGCTGTAGACAGTTTGAAGAGTTGCTCCTGCAAGTCTCCCAAAGAAAATCCAGTGCTCTATGACTCTGGGGAGAATGGCACCAGACTTCTCTTAACAAACAAATAAACAAAATGCAATGCAAACAAACACTAGCAACAACAGCCTCAATTTAAAAGCAGGAGAAACAAAAGGCAATGTGGAAGTCCTGATTCTAACAACGTGCATAAATGAAGGCAACATACTGACCTGCATCAGAGAACCAAATAAGAAGTCTGCAGGCTGGCCCAAAGCCCAACTATGTTGATCCACCCCAGCCCGCAAGACAAATGCACTACAGAGAACAGTACTCACGCTCCAACTCAGGGAAAGGAAGGTGTTTGACCAGAACACACAGTAGGAAGTGAAGAGGAAAGGAGAGAAAGAGGAACACACCCTGGCCTACCACGTCCCGAGGATAATAATCTTGGTCAGAATAGCAAATACACAGAGAGGACCATAGGGCTAGCCCACCATGACACATGGTGCCCCTCACTGATCTATATTGTTAAAAGGGACAAACCTGGAGACACAGTGAAGGAATTGTGCCTGAGGTGATCCCATCCCACCTTGGAGAAACACTATAGGTATGTAAAGAGCAGCAAGGGGAGCAAAACAGTGAAGTCTCCAGGGAATACAGAAATCGACTTTGGGACCAGGACATTGCACCTCAACAGACTTGACTGGAAAACACTCCTATAGGTGAACAAACAGACTTGAAACTGTTTATAGACTTTTTTTTTGCTGTTCTTTTTTTTGGGGGGGGGGTTGTTATTGCTTTTGGTTTTGGTTTTCTTTAGTTGTTCTGTTTTGCTCTATCTTGTGTGTATGCTTATTATTGTGTCTGCATGTCTATCTAGATAAGATAGATGGGATAAATAATCCAGGGCAGAAACAAGGGGGTCAATGGTTCCAGGAGGACATGTGAGAGGGTGGAGTAGGGGAATGGAAGTGGATATTAACAAACTCAGCGACAAAGGGACAACAAATAATCGAGAATTGATGGTGACGGGGGTGTAGGATACCTGGTAGGGCCTGATCAAGGGCAATATAACTGAAAAGAATTACTGAATCCTAAATGAATTCCTAACTTCACAACGGGACAAGAGGAATGTAAAAGGAAATAGATGAAAGAACTATGAGGTAAGGAAGATTTATAGAGGTCCTAATACAGGCATGTACATATATAAATATATTTATTTATAATGATAGGGAGATAGATCAATGTATGGATCAAGGTAGCAGATGGACCTTGGGCTTCACTCAAGTACCCTCTTAATGCCAGAACACTTTGTTGTAATAACCTGGCATTCTGTGATGTTCATCTCCCTGACAGAATTTCTGAAGACAAAATGGGTGCATAGCAAATGTGGTGAAGAAAGCTGATCGTTCCTGTTTATCAAAATATAAAGCATCTGGGATCTTAAAGGCTTGAAGACAAGCACGCGGACATCTAACTTAGAAGCAACAAAGTCCACAGGAAAAAAGCCCACAAGCCTGTGTGATCATGAGGTGTCAAGGGGTTCAGGTATCAGGCTAGAACCAAAAATCTTGTCAGTGTGAATGAGGAGATGTGCACAGTTGAGAACCAGAACCCATCTGTAGATAATTGGACATCCCCTTACAAAAGGATTACACAAGAGACAAACCAGTCAGGTTAGAGTACAGCACCAAGGAAATATACAATTTTCCTCTATTTCTTTAATGACCCCCACCCCTACTATCATAATATAAAGTATACCTTACTAATCGGGGTAGAGGATGTACATGTGAACAGGAAAGACATGCAAATACAGGAAATACAATACAGATAAACACCACAGGACTGATAATGAGAGTACCATTATGAGGAGGTTAAGGAGAAGCTGGGGGAGAAAGGGAAACTGATCACAATGATCTACATATAATCCCCTCCCTGGGGGACTAGACAACAGAAAAATGAGTGAAGGGAAACATCAGTCAGAGTAAGACATGGAAAAATAATAGTTTATAAATTATAAATAGCTCACAATGTCATGAGAGTGTTCGAGTGTTCCTTCTAGTCTTTTACATCCCTCAAACTTTTAAATCCCTGCAACTTTCTTCTACCACGTACCTTGCTTGTTCAGGCATGGTGATGTTCTCTAGCTAAGGCCAGTTTAGGTCCATATTTCTGTAAAAATCAGGCTGTTAAAGTTACTCTTGACTATCTGACATAATAGATTTAGTTGATAATCTAGGTTTGGTGTGCTTTCATCCACATTATAGGGTCACCAAGCATTATTCTCTTTCTAACTGAAACCAACACCCACGGGACCAATTCACACATATGTTCTTCAAGTTTCTGTATATAAAAATGGCAAAATAATGCAATTATTTCAGTGTGCACTATAGCACCACATTGTTCCAACTTTGTAAGTTATCCTCTGGGGCCAATTGGGACATAAATCTAGTAGAAATTCTAGAGAGTATAGTTCTCTTGGGGAGGATAAATGATTCTTACAAGCAGATATTAACAGTTCTTCAGGCAAGAGAAGACTAGTCTCCTGAGACAGGAGGAAGTGCTAATTCTATGCTCACACAAGATTCAATAGAATTTTCGGGGTCTGAGAGTCCCAATATTTACAAAATGTTCTATATAGTCTAGCCCTTGTTTTCAGAAACCAAGTCCTTGCTCAACCTTTAACACAAGTGACTCTGTGAATAAAGGTAATCAGTCCTCATTATAATTTAGCTACATACAGGAATTGATGTAGAATTCAGTTTCCATAAATCTCAAACAAATGGTGTAATAAATATGAGTTTTGCATCAATAATATTCGTGTACAACCTATAAATAGATCAAAAGGCAATTCAATCAGAACAAGGGTCTAATTTAGAGAATATGCGATGGAAAATTATGTCTTTCATTTATTTATTTAATCTATGTACTAACCAAATAATTTTAAAAACTGAGCTATATGATTGAGAAAGTTGCAACAGAATTGGAAGGAGATTCATTGTCGCCTTATAATATATACAACTTTGATTTCCAAAATGAATACTATTTTGAAGTGACTGACAAAGAGCAAAGACCGGAACTTTCAATACAGGTTATATCTGCATATGAAGGAATCAAAAATCCTGATCATCACATGGTTCTGCCTCTCTGAATATGGGCTTTGCTCAGCTTTGCTTTATCACCCAAACCCATTTTCCATGAGAATAGTGTCCAGTCATTTAAGAGTCTGCACAAATCAGCATTTCATGTATCACACTCTGAAGAAGGCCTATATTTATATAATCTCCATTATCATACAGTATTTTCAATTCTATACCATTTAAAAAATTAAAGACTGTAGAGCAGAATTGCCTATGTCCTAGGGCAGAGGTTCTCAACCTTTGGGTCACAGCCCCTTAGGGGATTGAAAGAACCTTTCACAGGAGTTGCTCAATTCACAATAGTAGCCAAATTACAGTTTGTAATTAAGTAATTACAGTTTGTAATTAAGTAACAACAAAATAATTTTATAGTTGGGGGTCATCACCACATGAGGAACTGGATTCAAGAGTTGCAGCATTGGGAAGGTTGAGAACCACTGATTTAGGCGAAATGGTTTATAATAATCTCTAACATAAAATGCTAGTGATGTCTCTAATGTGAGCCGGAAACATATATAAACAATAGATATATGAATAGATTTGGGGAACAACGTTAATTCTAGTCTCAATCTAAGAAAGATCAGTTCTTATGGCATGGACCTGCTGGATACTTACCCTAATGAAGAGATCACTAAATATATGAGTGTATGAAGATCAAAATTCCAGTGAAATGCTTCTAAACATAGTCCAGGGTAAATCATGTATTTGTTATCAGACAGAGAGCATTGTAATAAGAGATGTTGTTTATAGGATATGCAGTTATGTTAGAATATCATTTGATATCTTTTTTGACATATTTTAAAATTGGTTCAAAGTTTGATATTTTTTGCTATCCACTCATTTTAAGTTTTAGCTTGTCATAGCTGTTGTTTTGCTTGCCTGTTTTTAGTTTAGTTTTGTTTTGTGTGATTTTATGTATATAAAATCCATGAAGTAAATCTGTAGACAGTAACTGGGTTGATAATTACTCAAGGATATGGCAGGGTGAAATGTGAGGCACTGGAAAGCTAAGTAAACATAAATGTGAGAAAAAAATTGTTCTATAATTTATTGTGGTGTTGATTGAATGACACTTCTTATATTATTGCCTCATTAAGCTGCATTCCATGTAAAGTATAAACCAATAAATTATTTAAAATAAAATCACATTAAATGGAGAAATAACTGAAGTTGTCATTAATTTTATTTTTCTTGGATCAGTGATCAATATCTATGGAAAGAGCATTGAAACAGCTGAGCAATATATGTGGTGTTTCAGGCCATTGAATCAGTTCCATCCATAATGACCCTCTGTAAAACACAATGATTGATCCATTGCTACATCCACTGTGTCAGTCAATCTCACTGACACAATAACTATAAAATCATAACCGTGATGTTAGAAATATTGGTGACTAATGCCATAAAAGTATGGAAAAACTGACAGACGAGTGTTGGAAATTATGGTTAACATTGGGAAAATCAAAAACAACAGATCTCTGTAATGTTTTTTTTTTTTCTTTTAACGCTATCACTCGGATGTATTAGGCCCACCCAACCCAAGCCATGGCCTTCTTTGTCACTGCAAATGTGTACAAAACCTGTACAATTACAAAGAAGGAAAGAAGAGCAGACACACACTGAATACATATATGAATATTTATATATACGCATACACATATATGTGTATGTATATGCAAAAAGGGTTCATCTCTTCAAAGAGCATAAAGATCCACTGAATGGCGTCTTAGTAGTATGCATTTTTCACACTAGGTGAGCATCAAGCAACTCACTGAGTTAGTGCACCCAGTGGCATAGCCAGAGAAGTTTCTATCTGGTCACCATTAATTTTTTCACAAAAGTAGTTTTGCTCAAACATAATTTACTTATTTATTTATTTAATCATATTATTGGAGGCTCTTACATCTCTTATTGCATATATCATTTATGTCAAGCATATTTGTACACATGTTGTCACCATCATTAAGAAAAGTCATTTTATGTGATGGTTGATTTAAGAAAAAAGTATACAGCTGAGAAATTTTGTTACCTACTTGGGGAAAATGCCATAGAAACTGTTGTGATGTTGAAAACAGCTTAAAAGGACAGTACTATGGGGAAAAACTCAAGTATACAGTGGTTTCTTCATTTCAAATAGACGAATGTCAATTGATGACAATTCTCATTCTGAAACTCCATTGACCTCCCCAACAGATGGAAATGTCTACAGAGTGCATGCACTTGTTCTCTTAGACTGATGATGGACCATTGAACAGATGGAGATGTTATCTGGACTATCTTGGAGTTCCGTTCAGTGAATTTTAATGGAAAATTTAGCAATGAGGAGGGTACTGAGAAATTTGTTCATCAGGTTCTAACTGACTAGTATAAAGAGTATCGACTGGAAACATGCCTTGCTATTGAAAGAACATGCATACTTTGAAAGAACAACTCTGAAGCAACCCAGGCTTTTTTCCCTCAAGGTTGTTATGTGTGAGAGACATGTGCTATTCTTACCACCCTGAATATGTTTGCATTAATTAAGCCAGTGAAAGATTCTATCATCATTTTCCCCCCAAATAAGTGCATCAATGGAAATCAAAGATGATGATGATGCTCATTTGGTTTGTTTTCGTTCTGAGGGGAATAGTTCTATCCTGGTATGTATAAGCTTGCCAAGCGTCAGGTCCCATTTGATAACTAACAATATTAGCAGCAAGAGGGCAATTCCAGAAGAGTCTTAACTCTCAAATTTGAGTGGCAGGCTTATATATTTTAGCTCATCACTATTTTCCACAGGTTTTCCACTTCATTTATAACCAACATAGTTCTCTTACTTATTTTCATTAATATATTTGTGGTAGTTACATAATCTGGTGCCAATTAGTGTCTTGAGAGGACTAAGAATGAAGGTGTGGAATCTAATCTGTCAATTGGATCATAGCTAATGAGGACTCTGTGTGGACATTGCCTTCTCCTGAGAGTTCTGGGAAATCCTGAATTTCTTTCTTGAAGGCAGGCCAGACTCTCTCTCTCAACTCACTGCCTTGGAGACACTCTCCTGACAAGATGGCACTGCACTGACAGACCCCATGCCCTGGGACCTGGAGTAGCCATATGGAGAACCCTGCCAGCATTGAGATGCTTCTACCACCACTGGGTTCATAAGACTTTGCACCCCTTGGCCTGTGATCTTCCTGCACTCTGCCCTTGCATGTGCTTCTTGAGTCTCAATAGGACTTTATAAATCAGTGTCAGACATATGGGCTGATATTTGACTTATGGGCTTGATCTGGAATAGACTGGGGTGTGTTATCAATATTATGCTGCTTTCGTATATAAAGCTCATTGTTATTCAAATGTGAATGGATCTATGAGTTTGTTTCTCAAATCCACCCAGACTAACACAATGTTCCCTATGAACAGTCACAAACATCACCTTACAGAAGGGTCATGGGGAGGAGACAAGCCTGTCTGGGTACAGTGTAGCAACGATGAAACATATAACTTTCCTTTAGTTCTTAAATGCTTCCATCCCCTTCCCACCCCATGCCCCACACTATCATGATCGCAATTTTTCCTTGCAAAATCCGGCTAGACCAGAAGGTGTGCACTGGTACAGATAGGGACTAGAAGCATAGGGAATCCAGGACAGATGATCCCTTCAGGACAAGTGGTAAGAGTGGCAATATCGGGGGTGGGGGGCAGGGTGGGGTGGAAGAAAGGTGGAGTAGAACGTGGGAGCTGATTATAAGGATAGACGTATAACCTCCTCCCTGGGGTACAGACAATGGGGAAGAGGGTTAAGGGAGACATTGGATAGTGTACAATATAACAAAATAGCAATAATTTATAACTTTTCAAGGGTTCGTGAGGGAGGGGGAAATGGAGGGAGTGGGAAAATGAGGGGCTAATACCAAGCGCTTAAGTAGAATGAAAATGTTTTGATAATGATGATGGCAGCAAATGTACAGATGTGCTTTGCATGAATTAGAAGTATGTATAGATTGTGATAAGAGTTGTAGGAGCCCACCATAAAAAGATTTATAAAAAATGTTACAAAAAATCTCCTCTCATTAAGCTTTTGAACATAGAGCTACTTTTTAAGTAGAATGCTCCAAGCATATCCAGATGACCTGCAGTGTACTTTACAAGTATAGGCCATAGAAGATGTTAAATGTTGCTAACATCAAGAATTTATTTGGAAAATCATAATGTTAAGTTTTTATTTCTACTGTGTAGGGAACCACAAAAAGATAGTGTCTCCTGAAGCATATAATGGAATTCCATAATCTGGGTTATTCACTCCAATGGGTGACTTTTTTTCTCATGGAAATAGAGCATTCCAATAGACTATTGAGTAACTGAAGAGGCACCACGTAAAATAAGTGGTAATAGCAACAAACATCCAGAATTATTCAATGTTGTTTTCTGCTGTACATGAGGTGGCTATGAGTCAGTATTAACTTGATGACACCAAACAATGACAATAACAAACTGATCAGTGAAATTTATTTTATCAACTGCAGAGAAATATCTAGGAGAGCTTTTTTTACATCACAATGAAATAACCTCAAAATATGTTAATTAATTTTTGTGTCAGCCTGGACTAATTATATCAAGAAAAGCAGTCTTTACATCCTTTACCAATTAAGTAAAAAGCTTCTAGCCACATGATGAATCTAACTAGAAGGAGGCTGATTAGGAAGTAATAGGGCACACAATATTAAATTAAATTGTGAATCTGATGGTCCTAAAGCTTAGAAAACAATCAATTTTTGAAATATGGTTTTTGGCATGAACATTAATTTTCAAAATAGAGGAAGATCATGTGTTTTAAAAATCACATAGCGACTTTGACAGAAAAGTCTTCAAAACCTACCTCCTGACAATCCTTCTCTTTCATTGCACTGAAATGAATAGGACTAGATTGCTGAGAAGTGAAACAATCCATAATTAGTTTTAATCCTGATTGAGTTACAAGATGTGTGCACATTGGTGGAGTATATTGCATATTGATGTTATTTATGCTGAAGATGAGAAGCCAGCTAGGGAACTTCTGATATCACCAGCAGAGTACTGGAAACAAGTGAGAACATAAAGAAATTCCACAGCCTATCATTGCTCTTTTCTGGCTCAGAAAGAAAGAAATCTATTAGGAGTCACAGAAAGAAATTTTAGTCCTAAATTTCAGGTAGTTTCAAAGTTGGGGGGAGGGAGGGAGTGGCAAGATTAAGGCACAAACAAAGAAAGGATGATCATGAAAAATCCAGAACTATCTGTTTCATCCAAATACACTTGCACATTTCAAGAGACTACTTAGTCTGATGAAGAAGAGGACAACTGTATAACACCTAACTTAGTTGAAAAGTGGTGGCCCTGTATAGTAAGTAGTTGAACTGCTCCTGCAAGATCTCAAACCTGCAGTCCATTCTGTGGCATTAAATTGGGGTTTTCATCTTGTTATCCCTTAGTTGATTTGATAGCAGTGGATTTTTGGAAGCTGGAAAATGTTAATTCATCTATAATTAAGCTGTTACCTAGTTAAATATGTGCATAAAATACAATCTGATAAATAGGAAGGTTCATGTAAGAAGTTTTCAAATTCCGCCCCCCCCCCCCCCCCGCCAGGGACTAGTTGCTGATCTAATCTGAGTTTGAATCTTGGCTATAACACATGATAGCTATAGGACTCTGAGACATTATCTTAGTTTCCCAAACCCCTCTGGCTCCTCAATAAAATCATGAGAAAGCGTAATTGTGTGCATCTATTAAAATATATTGTGTCTGAGGTACATGTGTTCATATTTGATTTACAAGATCAATATATGCATGTTTTGTGATAAGAGCTGTAATAGCCCCCAATAAAATTATTTAAAAAGTTCACAGTTAAACAAACTACCTTCTAGCACAAAGCCCATGCAGAAGAAGCACAACAACCTGTGTTGATAGGAATGGGTAGCAGAAGTTCAAAAATAAGCAATCGATTTGGTGTGAAAAAGGATAGACAAAGTGGGTGGGGAACCCCAAACCATCTCTAAGTTCATTGGACAGTCCCTCAGAGAAGTATCACATGGAAGGGATGCTTTAACCAGGGTGCAGCATAGCACTGATGAAACACGTGACTATCCTTTAGTTCTGGGCTATTTCCTCTCCTTAATATGATGCTCCTAGTTTTACCTCATCAGTCTTGTGAGACCTGTGTATTATACAATTAAAATCGTTACATGCATGAAAGCTAAAATATATAACCCTTCAGAAATAGTAATGGGGGTAATGATTTCCTGAGGACAAGAAAAGAGGGGAGGAAGGGATAACTGATAGCAAAGATGACTATATAACCTCAATGGAAAAGAGGGACCCACAGATTGATAGGTAATGGATACATTAGATAGTGTAAGATATGGCAAAGATGCATATGTATACATATATAATATAAGACATAATATGGACTTCTGCCGGATAGGTTTGGAGAGGAATGAGATAAAGGGGAGCTGATATCCAAGAGCCTAAGAAGAAGGAAAATGTTTTGAAAATGTTGGTGGCACCAATTATAAAATTATGATTGATCTAACTGGACTATGGATTGTTATAATATCTGTTAGCGTTCCCAATAAAATGTTTAAAAATTCTATGCTTAATAATCTACTTATGTGGAATAGATATCTCATCCTCACAAGTGTGATTCGATGCATGATTCAGTACATAGTAAATTAACTATGAACCACTGCTGCCTCACCAGGAATATAAACTTCAGTACTGACAAGCAATATGGAAGATGGTTCTATTCTCGAGATATCCATTTGTTATCCATAATAAAATAATGATAAATATGAAATCAAGCATTATCTGTATGTTAACCTCTCTCACTCACTGCCATAGAGTTAATGTCTATTTATAGAGACCCTATAGTGCAGAGTAGAACCCCCTTGTGGGTGTCTGAAACTGTAACTCTTTGTGAAATGGAAAGCCCCTTCTTTCTCTAGCCATAACTTCTTATTCGGTATAATTTTGGACTCTATATACCTGTAACTATAATTCAATTTTCCAGGACTGTCTATACTTCCCGATGCACAGTGTTAGGTTGGCATTAGGTATTTTCGTAATAGTGAGAAGGTGCACTGGTGGTGCGGAAGTTTACTCCCTGGACTACTAAGCAGAAATGCAGCCACTGAACGTCACTGGTCACTGGTGGGGAGAAAGTGAGGCTTACTCTCCTCTTGTAAAAATGTAGTCTCAGAAACTCCCAGAGTCAGTTCTACCCTGGTCGATTGGGTCACTATGAATCAGATTCCACTCAACAGCAATGAGGTTAGTAGAAGAATGACCTTGTGTTTTCTTGGGGGGTCTCTTTAAGACTCCACCTTACAGTGGGAACTAAGTCACTACCTTGGTTTCTTTGGCAACATCTTTAAGGCTTCTTATTAGTAGATGGTGTGGTTAAGACACCATGCTTATCCTTTGTTTTCATTTGGATGAAGTGATACTAAGGATTCAACAATGAAGTTCTAATACATCAATTCACCAGAACAGCCATATTTCTATTTTTGACTCAGCTTTGGTGGAAGCAAGATCTACTGCGACTTTTGGATCTTGGGGGTTTCTGAGTCTGGACCCTGCGTCTGACACACTTCTGGCCGAATTTAGGATATGGAACTGAATATCACCCATCACCACATTCACTCAAAGATTCAGGAGTTCCTGTGGGGCATTGCATGGAATCAGATAACCCAGGAATGTGAGGAATAGGGGGAGAAAATGGAGAAAACATCAAATTGGAAGAGTTGGATGTTTGTGATATCTTTAATCTCCAGCGCTTTTGAGACTAGTTTGGCATTAATTCTTCGAAAACCTATGGCCACAATAGATATGGACAAAAGTTGCTTTGTTACTATTATACAATTCTTTGTGAATCTACAGCTGCAACCACTTTTTAATTATCTTTACCATAATTTATTTTATAATGCTATAACTTCATAATTCCCACCTTTGCTGGGTGAAGATTTTGTGAAATGGGGACAAATGTGGGTCTTGCAGTGATAGTTACCTTCAAGACTTCTTGGCATAGATTAGTGAGAACATTACCATCTGTGTTCCTTTGTTGCAACATTTTACTGGGTATTTTACCAACTCTTGGAGTCTTAGTTTTTTTCCAGTGCCTTCTGCGCAATGTGAATTATTGCCTTCAAAGCCATTTGCTTTCGATTACATGTGACCTCCTAAAATTATTTAATTTAAACCAATTATTGTTGGTACTGTGGCTCTGCATTCCTCCCAGCTCCTTTTGATGCATTTGAAATACTAGTAGTAAAAAGTATTTGAATGTCACCACAATGATCAAGTCAAAATAGTACCAAAAAAAGAGAGAAGTGAGTCACAGATGTAACTATTTCACAAATTGTATTCATCTATTCTCCCACCTAGAATCCCTCATTGTGTAATGGTTATAAGTTGGGCTGAAAACTGAAAGGTCACTATTTTGAAACCAGCACCTGCTCTGAGAAAGAAGAGGCTTTCCAGTTCCGCGATTAAAGCTGGACAATCCCAGAGCGGCAGGGCTGTGCTAGAGGCAATCTCTGAGTGAGGAGCAGCTTCGGGGCTATTCAGACTTTTTGAATAGGGGGGCCCAGTTCATTATCCCTGAGAGCGTTGGAGGACTGGACTATAGTTTAAAAAAGAACGAGGAAATTCACTGCGGACCGCGCAAGAGATGCAGCTGAGCAGGCTGGCATTGGTGACAAAAGTTCCGGGCAGGCCAAATTAAATGTCCTCTGTGGGTCCCCTGTGGGCCGTGGGCCATAGTTTGAGAACCCCTGACTAGATGGCAGTAAGTTTGGAGTTTTACACCCATCTAAAATTTTGCAAAGGCAGCACTATTTTGATTTTTGGTACCACAATATTGTACTTCCCAAAACAAAATATTTGCGATTCTTAGTATTACTCATTATTGAGTAATAATGATGCCATTTTATTGTAAAACTCCAAACCTCTCTCTTACATTTCCAAATAAACTAGACTTGTGGTGGTGAGAACAATGTGCCCATAGTGATTATCATTGAAGTTGTGATTAAAATGTTTCCATTTAACGAAATCCTATGTTTTCAGTCTTTGTCTTTTTTATGTCTTAATATTCAATGTAGTGAATAGGTATCTATCCTCCAGTGGGCTTTAGCACACCTGACATTTTTTACATTTTCATTTTGCAAAGCAGTTTAAATTAGATGTTCCAGGAAATCTGCATTTATATTTATTGGTCATACATTCATTTGATTTATGTTTTTTGTTTGTTTGTTTGTTTGTTTGTTTGTTTGGGCCCTGCCTCTGATGGTCGTGGGCACTACCCAGTGCCACTCCTGAGAGCCGCCGCTGGATTTGAACTGCCAAGCCTGCAGGCTGCAGTCCCACACTCAACCACTTAAGCCACCGGGGCTCAGCCCAATTTACATTTTTTGAATAACTAAAACTTTATCGAAAATGTACAACACATCAATGTGTCTGTTTGTCCCTTGAGGGAAGATGGTTAACATACAGCAACATCACCACTGAATAGTTGAGTGTGCTTCCTGTAAATGAGTAGGCTATTTTCTTACAAAATCTCAGCATAGGTATGAAAATAACTTAGATGTCACTTCATACATAGCCCTGGGCACACCATGATTAAATATTCACTGGTAACCAGAAGGTTGGTTGCTGGAAGTCACCAGGTACTGTGTAGGAGAAGAAAAATAGCTGATTTTTCTGTCCATGTGAGAATTACAACATGAAAAAACCCATAGGGAAGTTCTGTGCAATCATACGGGGTGACTATATGTCAGATTGGACTGGATGCCATATAATTATCTTTATGCTTTTTTTTTTGTTAATTTCTATTATAGACTGTTGAACCAAGAAAGACTTTGACTCAGCCCCGGTTATTGTTACTACAAACTTTAATCAATTAAACCTTCCAAAATTTAATCTCTGTGATTCAGTATTATTTAAAATATCTCCAAAAGGATGAAACTTCTACTGATTCTCATGTTTTATATGTATTGCTGGTTTTGTATTGCTCTTCGGATGGGTGGAGACATTACTCTGATAGCATATCTCTCAATTTTTTTTCACTTTGATTTTCTCTTTGCTGCATATGCCCAATAAAATCTCATTTCTTCACATTTGTAGTCGTGTGATCATTTTCACCAAGGAAATTGTACCCCCACTTCCAAATATGCATTGTATACCCTAAACTCTGTGCCTATCATATAATTTCATTAGGAAAGGGTTGTCTTTGTTGGGCTAATGAAGTAAAAGTCATGAGAAATAAAAGATATTGCACAAGAAAAGAGAGAGGGTCGAATCGCCAGGTGGAAATCCTCAAGGAGCTGGGACCTAGTGTGAAGGGACAAGCACTTGACCAAGTCAACACAGACAGAAAACAGTACAGAGATGCTGCCCCAGATTCCAAATTCTCATATGAATTTTCATGTATTTGCTTAGTTATTATCTAATTATGACTGTATAAACATATGTTATGGCATAATTCACTATTTATTTATATTAATGCAAAATGAGCCCTGTTTTTGTCAGTGTGATTTCCTTCAAATTAGTTGCTTAGCCTGTTTTATATCTTTCCATTATTCTCTGATAGGGTATTCTTTACTTTCTGAAAAACAATAACAACAAATGAATATTCCTTAATTACAGATAAAATAAAATATTTTAAATCAATTTGTACTTCTAATATCCAGTTTTGGAATCAAGCAATTTCCTCAAATTATCTTGATCCCTTGTACTGATGAACAGTGTTTTAAAATCAATCTGTGGTAAAGTTACTGTGTTCTAGACATGGGCTTCTGCTTGTAGGATCCCTATAGAAAGAGGAGAACTACCTCACTTTATGGCACTTTCTGCCACACCTTTCTCCATAAAATAGCTGGTGGGTTTGACTCTGTGACTTTTTGGTTAGTCTAGCACTTAATCCCTGCATCACCAAAGTTACTTGTCTGGCCATATTTGTAGTTTTCTCTGCTAATATGCTAAACCTCATGCATAATCGCATTCCTCATATTGGTAGTTCCACTGATCTACTGCTATCTTCTAACCAAAAAGAACTGATTCACTAACATAGTGACACTCTATGGTAAGAGTTGAACTGTGTCTTAAAGCTTCTGAGACTGTAATTATTTAGAAGAGTAGGAAGTCATATATTTCTTTCTGAGCAGCTAGTATGGTTGAATCACTGACTTTGCTATTAGAAATGCTACATTTGACCCAGTATTTCGCTAGAACTTCTAACATGTATGCAAACCTAAACCAATCCACTTATTCATTTTTTTCCTACTGAGTTTGCAGCACTTTAATAATTGAACTCACTGCCATCAAGTGAATTCTCTACCATAGAGATGCTACAGAACATTATCTACCATAAGAACGCTATGGGTTCAGAGAGTATGACATTGTATATGAGTGAGAGTCTCATCTGTCCAACTGCAAGTAGCTTGTAGTTCTGAATCCTTGACCTTGAGGTTAACACCTCATTTCTTAACCTGCTGTGCCACCACGGCACCTAGTTCTGTAATAATTGAGTGTTTTCTAAAGTTCCTCTCAATTCATAATTTTTCAAAAGAAACAGTATTGCTTATCTATTCATGTATAAACAGTAGATACTCTGTCCCCATCTCCAAACCAAAACAACTCAATTTGTGCTACAGGTGACTTCACTGGTGAACTGAAGGGGAATGTTTGGGCAACCACAATTTTAAAACTGAATTCTCACTAGAGCTAATTGTTCTATTTCATATTTGTCTATGTAAAATCTGAATTTAAACAGCAGAATATGGATTGATATTGTATGTGTGCAGCAGGTGCATCTCTTGCTAACAAGGAGTTTGGATTATTCAATGGAATATTGAATTTTTAGCAAATAAAGTTAAATTGAGTAATACTTTTCAACACTTCAGTATAGAGTTATGAATACAGATATATCTTGATAAAATATTTAAAGTCAAAGGATTGTTGAGTAAGATTTGGACTGAACATGGAATTAGGTGTCCAGGATATATAAATTTCAGATTCATTTATAGTACCAATGTGTTGCTGTCTATTGAAGAAGGTAGCTACATAAATAATTACTGTGCAGTGGGTTGAAGGCAACAGAAACTGTAAGCAAGGGCTGGTGTATGGACAGGAGAGATCTTCTCCCAGTCAGTAGGGAAGTGGTTTGATGAAATCTCGATTCTTACTTGCTTTTTGAACCAGACTTAACCCAGTGAGAAATTTCCTACAGTGGAACATCCTGCATAGAGCAACTTTCTTTCAGTGAGCTTTATTCATCTGATTGAGCAACTATAGACAAAACCAAGCTGGAAAACCAGACATATTTACAACACCAGCCTAGTTCATAGCAAAGAGAGCAATGTCAATGTCTGAGTTTGTCTCTGAGGAGATGCTGTTTTCCTATATTCAAAACCAGAGCTTTTAATCCCTTCAAATCAGGACTGTGAATAAAACAAAGAGTGGAAAGCAAAATGTTCTTAGTCTGGAAACAGAGGCTGTGCAAAAATAATTTACTCTTATCTTCCGCTACAGGGATGCATCTTCAGAACATACGATTTAAGGTTAATTTACTTGCTTTTCTACACTACCAGACTGTGTAACATATTGTGTTAGAAAGAAAAAAAAATCAGTTAAACTAACCATGTCGGCTTTCTATGCTTACAGAATAAAATGGAGAATTATAATTAACGAATTATCTATTTTGGCATTCTTTAGTACACACATTTCTTTAAACCACTTAAAATTATTCACAGTCACAATTTTAAGTCTGTCTATCTCTTATGAGTGTGGCCTGCATTTAGACTACCTATGTTATACTGTTTTTAAAGAAAGTATAAAGGTAATGTAAATGGATGTTGAATTAAACTATGTTATCAATTTAAATCTTTTCAAGGTTGATGATCTTTTGTTTTTAGACATTAAAAATTATTTTGAGTCATTGCTGATTATCTTGACTTCTAGCACAAACATTAATGAGATGAAATATACTATAGTTATTTATGTTTTCACAATAATGGGGATCATGGGGCTAAATTCCTATATGATGCAATAGATATTTACCCTTCTGGCTAATAAATGCACTTGAGGACAGCAGAAATTATTGTCAGTGCCCACAAACAGAAGGGCTACTTACTTGTGAAAAGTAGACATTCCCTCTATAAACTAGAATAGACAAGAAAGAAAGAAATCAAGAAGGAAAGAAAGAAAGAAATTGTTTCTGTTAAGTTTTATACCTTTGCTTTATTTGTTGACATTTTAAAATCTCAAGTTGTGCTTGCAGCACATATGTAAGTGCCTATCCAAAAGCTAATCATCAACATCCCCGAGGCCATGAATAGACAGTTTTTAACGTCTGCCTCTGATGAAGGATGTCATGATATAGGAAGGCAGTATAAATCACAGACCTTATGTAAATGACAGTGAGGAGACTTATGTCACCTTCAGAAAATAACTTTCAGTTCATGAATTGTCCAGATAGCAGTCAGAAAGTTGGATATTTCCCCTGCCCCCTATCCCGCACCTTTTAAGTTAGGCAACTAGTTAAACTTAAAAGCTCACAAATCCGCCTCTCCATAATATTTTACCTTTCTTTTTCTTTGTCTGTTATTGTTAGTTCCCAACACCTAATTTTCACTTTAATTTTTTTTTACTGATTTATAAATTTATAAATTATCAAGTGGTTATGAGGGCGGAGGGCAGGGAGGCAGGGGGAAAATGAGGAGCTGGTACCAAAGGCTCAAATAAAAAAATGTTTTGAAAATGATGATTGCAACAAATGTACAAATGAGCTTGACACAATGGATGGATGGATTGGGATGAGTTGTATGAGCTCCCATTAAAATTAATAAAAATAATAATACATGCTGAAAATGATATTACTTTTTAACACATTTTTTTTCATTTATTCAATGCTCTTGTCAAGGCAGGAAAGGTAGTAGTAGTAATTGATTGATTTTTATGCTGTCTGCCATTTTCTTTAATCAGTCCAATTATAAATCCCCTTTATAGCCACAAAGATATCCTCCAATTGTGGTTTAATTTCTGTTTTTGTTATATGATTAAATATTTCCTTAATTTTTTTTTCAATTTTAACTTACATACTTTTCTTCCTCCAGCCTGCCTATTCCCATGATTTCATGTTAGAGTAAATTTTTATTTTCTGTCTGGTAGTGAAGGTGTTATATGTGGGGCTAGCAGCTGCAAGGTCAGTACCTTAAAATCTCCAGCCAGCTAAGAGAGAGAAAGTTGATGCTTTCTACTCCTGGAGAGAATTTCCAGCCAGCTAAGAGAGAGAAAGTTGATGCTTTCTACTCCTGGAGAGAATTACAGTCTTGAAAGCACAAAAGGAATACTCTACTATGTCCCATCAGACTGCTATGAGTCAGAATTGAGCTGAAGGCAGTGCGTGAGTGGGTGAATGAGTGAGTAAGTGAGTTCAAATATTGGCCTCTCTTTTTTACAGATGTTTTTGGGGAAAAAGTACTGGTGTGAAAAATATATATGCTTTTGAAAATTATTGATATCTATGAAATACATTAAATTGTATGCCAGTATTGTCAAAAAGAGTTTATAAATCTGGTGAACTCGGTAATTATTTACACATAAGGTTTAGAGTCCAGGACAGTTCAGGTAACTAAGTAGCACTTCTGAAAGAATTTTACATGTCCTGCAGCATCCCTTTATGACCAGATTTTAAGCAGGACACCATTGACCAGGGGTGGGGGGCAGAGGATTGTTCTTGATGAAATATTTAGTCTATATGGAGAAACAAAAATGTTCATAGAATGTAAAAATGGTATTGTAGCATATTTATTTTAATTTTAAAATGCCATCGGACATTGTTAAATTTTTAAAAAGTGGACATCTGGTCACCTAACTGTAAAACATCTTACGGTTCTTTTTTTTTTCCTTTTTATGACACAATGTCATCAAGAGGAACATTTGTTCTGCAAATTCTTTGGTGCAGACTGGTAATTTAACACTGTGTTATTTTCTTAATTAATTTTAAGATTAGTCTGAAAATTCTCAAATCTCCATTTAAAAGATTGTGATTACATGTTTTATGTACTTGTCTTTCTTGGTTATTTGAGGACTTGGATTATATTTGTGATCTTTTATGTCCAGAATTGAGCACAATAAAATAAACATACTCAGTGTCCAAGAAATATTTACTAAATTAAACTAAGTTGAGAACCAAGCTGTTGGTTTGTTTTACTCAATCTATCATTTTTAAGTCAATAACATATTGGAGTGGAATGGAATAAAATAATATACACAGTACAGACAGCACAGCTATTACCATAGTAAATGGTTACCTTTCATTGATTTCCCCCCTATTATTATAATACACCCACAGTTTTATACTGTGTATGCTTCTAAACTATAGCAAACATTATTCTCAGTACTGGGATACAGTGTTCACAGTATTGGAGTCTGTGTCTAAGGAGCTCGCAAATCTACAGAAGGGATGTACTATGAAGGGAAGTCTAACATAATAATATACACTCAGAGATAAAGATAGGTATGAAGAAGTTACTTTAATTTAATTCTGCAGAGGAGCTTATAGAAAAACTTCCAAGGGAAAAGGATATTTACAATACTATAGCTTACTGTGTTTGTCTGTAGGGCACCATAAAATATATAGTAACAAAGAAATGCTAAGGATATGTTGAATGTAAAATAAATTTTAACAATAGGATGGATTAGAATTCCATTACTGTACCTCTTCCTGTCCTTCAGAATTGAATAAGCAAACAAGAACTCTTTCAACAAATTAAATTGCCTTTATTCTTATTTAAACAGTACTTTGGTGTTTTAAATAAATTCATTGTCAACCAATGAACTATGAATGTCTCGTTTAATGTGTAAGTAAGTTTATGATAGAGACTTACATTTGAGATGAAATTAACCATAAAATGTCATAATATAGAAATTAACTTTCAGTAAAATTTAACAAAAATGTAAATACAATGTCATTATTTTTTTTAATCTCAAAATCAGGGGATCCATTTAACTAAAATTGAATTGAAAAATACTCCTGCCCTCTAGTGGTGTTTAATGCATTTTAAAATTATACTTTTTACTTTGAATATCATTTTTCTTCCTACACCTAAAATTGCATTTACACATCTCTAAATGAAACATTTGATATTTGGCATTGAGAAATGCCATTTTATACAAGCATTTTAGAATTTCATTTGGTAGAGACATCACCCAAGCCATTTAACAGACAGATTTTATTAATATGTAGTATAAACAGTCTGCTTTGTAAAATAATATTTCCAATATTTAATTAGATTATTTTATAATCTTACTTTTCCACTGAATTTATACTAAACACCTGCCAAGCCATCGTGACTTAGTAAGTAGCATGTAGATCAGCTTATTCAAGGTTTGCAGTTCAAAACCCCCACGGAGAAAAACGAAGCTTTCTGCATCTGCAGAGTTAGTCTTGGAAACTCACAAGGGCAGTTCGATTCTGTCCAAGCGTCACTATGAATTGTCATAGACAAGATAACATGGGATTTGTTTCTTTAGTTGTTGAGGGGAAATTGATAAAGTCTCAGCATTTTCATATTTAACACACTATAAACTTAGAGTTCCTTTCCTACCCTAATACGCATATATTTGCTTGATATCTTGTCCTCTTAATCACTTCTATTTTTGTTTGATTAAATATTGGACAATCCATCTATCTTCTCCATTTGTCAAAGAACTTGGAGGAATCAAGTTATTATGTTTAACTCAACATTTTACTCATAATATCTATTTGTTCTATTACATAGTAAATGACCTGGGCTTCTACTACAAGAAATTCGATATGTAAAAAAAGCAGCGCAGATTTCAAATCACAAATTATATCATAAATAAAAATTCATATGTATTATGATCAAATGATAATTCTTATATTTTTTATCATTTCAGTCACTTCCTAGTTTTCTTACAATTATTTTAAGAAGTTCAGAGCTAACCTCAAGTAACAAAATTATATTATTAAAATTATTGATACTTTAGAGTTTTTGAGAGTAATGTCTATGATTTAAGTAGATGTAATTAGTGATAACTACATAAAACATGTCAGTTTGAGGTAACACTTGTATTTACTAAATCAAGCTACGTTTACAGTTTGTACAGTTTTTCTCAAAATCAGGTTGATATAGAAAAAGATTTTTCACTTAGTGTGTTAGTCCTGGTAGGCTAGAGAAACAAATTCATAAACATGCATATGTATATAACAGAGAGTTTTATAGAAAAGGAAATTGTGCATTAAGAAAGCGTTCCAACTCAGCCCAGTTCAAGCTTGCAAGTCTGATATTTGCCCATATGTTGGATACCAGTCTATAGACTCACGAAACACAAGCGATGTAAGATGATCACAAGCCAGATGAGTAGAATGCCTTGGGATCCAGTGTTGTTGTAAACATCTCAGTGCTGGCAGGGGGCTGAGTGACTCTTCTGACTTCACAGGACTGGTTGCATCCATGTGACTTGCTGGGCTCAGGACACGAGCGTAGCTCCATGTGGCTTCCCTTCAGGGATGTCTCTCAGGACGTCAGTCTTGTCAGTAGACAGTCTCCATGTGAGTGCTGTCAGTAAGAAATCTCAAGCGAGTGATATCAGTAGAAAAGTCTCAAAGGGACTGAACTGAGACAGTATCTCTGCCTCTAAGAAGGAATTACCAAATTTCCCAGAATTCTCAGGATAAAGTCACACGCACACAATGGTCTCATTAGCTATCGCGAAATTGACAGGATAGACCCCCCTGCACTCCTAATCCTCAAATTGATACCAAATTAGGTGACTGTCACAATTAGGAACTAATTCATAGTTATAAGTATGATTTCTTTGTTCAAAACTCTTCTGATTTATCAGAAAACCTTTAAAAAGAAATTGTACACAACAAAGAGGAAAAAATATCTTATCTATATTCGGGTGTGATAAAGTATTTATAACAAATTCTAGCTAAAGGAAACATAACAAGGGCTGAGCCCGGGTGACGTACTGTTTGTGCACGGGACTGCGGCCCACTGGGATGAAGGTTCAATTCCAGCAGTGGGGCTGGGCCTCCTGCTCCCACCACCGGAGAGCAGTGATGCCCCCGCGCCCCCCCCCAAAAAAAGAAAGAAACATAACATAGGTTATTTCTTTTTTTTAGGGGGGAGCATCACTGCCCTCAGGTGGTGGGTGTAGGAGGCCCAGCCTTTGCTCCTCTGGAGCTGGAATTGAACCTCCATCCCAGTGGGCCGCAGTCCCGCGCACAACCACTACGCCACCAGGGCTCAGCCCTAACATAGGTCATTTCTATTTAAGTTGAGATTTCAAAGGCACTGTGGTAATCAAAAGGAACTTGACCAAGATAAATTTCTGTTATTTAAAACCACCATTTTCTAATATCTCTGTTACTGCAGTATGAGGGAAGTAAGATAGTACCTTAACAAAGAGTGTAGAGTAGAATTTTCTACATTTTTCTGTGCCTGATTATGTATCTGGATTAGCTTAGGATATGAGCTATTATTGAACAATTATTGCAATATATTAAGTAGTTGAAAAAATAAATTTCTGCTCATCAATTTTATTATTTGTTGTTTTTTGGGGGGTATTACTGCCTCTGGTGGTTGTGGGTGCTACTCAATGCTGCTCCTGAGAGCCGCCACTGGATTTGAACCGTCAAGCCCGCGGGATGCAGTCCTGCACTCAACCACTTATGCCACCGGGGCTCAGCCCAAACTTTATTATTTTACTACATAAAATTATTCTAAAATTCTTAATTTGAAGATAACAATATGCTTTAGACAGAAGGAGAAGGGAGGACAAAATAATCTGGAATAGTATGTTAAAACCCACATTTTTTTGGGGGATTGCAAGATATGATTTGATTCAAAATAAAAAGTGTACTCAAAGTATTGCGAGACTATTATAAGAAACTCTATTAAACAAAAATATCAAAAAAGGAAGCCCTTTTTCCTGCCATATCCTCCCTCTAGCTCTAGTCACTGTAAAGTCATTGTTTCCATTTCTCTAAACCTGTCTTGAGATAGTCTGCTCTCTCCAATTAATATCATATGAAAGCAACCATTGTGACATTCTTGACAGACATAACCTGTGTTTCTTTTCAGTGTTCGTCGAGGTTTGGGAAGAGCAAAGACAGGCTAAGGGCAAGGCCAGTCTTGTAGGTGGGTGGGATCCGGTTTCACAATGACAGTGACTTTAAAAGTAAATCCTCTTATTGGTGGTTCCTGCAACTCTTATCACAATCTATATACCCATCCATCATATCATGCACATTTGTACAATTTTTGTCATCATCATTCTTAGAGGCAATCACAATTTTAATAGATTTATGATACACCATCAGGGATTAATAATAATTTTTCTAGTACTTGATAATGGAGTCTTGATTTTATTTTTTTTTATTTTTTTCCAATGATTTTATTGTGGGCCCTAACAATTCTTATAACATTCAATGCATCATTTGTATCAAGTATATTTGTAAACATATTGCGATCTTCATTTCCAAATATTGTGTACTTGCACCTGTGATATAAGCTCCTCCTCCCCCTCCTATTTTTATAAATCATATTACTGGGGCTTATACAACTCCCACACGATCCATACATACATCAACTGTATGCAGGCAACATTTGCACACTTGTTGTTATCCTCACTCTCAAAACATTCTCCCTCTACTCAGACCCTTAGTATCAGCTCCTCATACTTCTCCTCCCTCCCCACAGCTCCTCTCTCATAAACCCTTAGCAATTTACAAGTTATCTTTATTTTATCATATCAAACACTGTCTAATGTGTCCCTTCAGTCACTTCCCTGTTGTCCGCACCCCAGAGAGGAGATTATATGCATAACCCTGATATTGGTTCTCCTCTTCCATTCCACCATCCCTCCACCCTACCAGTATCACCACTCCCACCACCAGTCTTGAGGGATTATCTATCTTAAATTCCTGTGGTGGTCATGTACTTACTTGATGTCAATTTCATGGTTGGTATGTTGGGCTGGAGTCTAGTCTGTTAATCTGGAGATAACCAATGAGTAGTCCATGAGGCCTCTGTATGGCTTTCTCCTGAGAATGCTGGGAAGTCTCACAGTATATCCCAATTACAGAAGAGAGACTTGATTGAGTCTCTGAGATGACAAACTACTGAGAAGATGAGACGACAGTGTGCGGATCCTGATTTCCGGAGAATGGAGGAGCCAGAGAAGAGGCCACATGAACTTGCCCTGATGGAGCCAAACCTCTGGGGATGGAGAAGCCACATGGAGACTCCTTCCACTGCTGAGATGCTCCTACTGCCACTGAACACACAAGAGTCTGCACCCATTGACCTGTGGTTGCCCTGGTGTCATTGCACATGCTTCATAAGTCAGAAGAAGACTTTATAGACTGGTATCAGACATTTGGGCTAATATCGGACTTATGACTTTGAACTGCACTTGGTTGGTTGTTTTCTCAATGTTCCATTCCTCTTGTATATAAACCTTTCCCTTATATCTATATACATGTTTATGAATTTTTTTCTCTAGTATACCCAGACTAACACAATTCCCCATGTTTCTGACTCCAGTGCACATCCCCTGGTCTAGCTGGATTTTGTCTGGTAGAATTGGGACTATCTTAGTGGGTGGGAGGAAGCATTTGAGAATGAGAGGAAAGTTGCATATTTCATTGTTAATAAAATGTACCTTGACTGGCTCATCTCCTCCCTGCAACCCCTCAGTACAAGGATGTCACTTCATCCATTGATGGACTTTGGGTCCCCAATCTGGCCCCCTCCTCATTTATAATGATATACTTTTAGTTCTTTGATGCCTGACATCAGATCCCTTTGATACCTCGCGGCCACACAGGCTGGTGTGCTTCTTCCATGTGGACTTTGTTGCTTTAGAGCTGGATGCCCCCCCCCCATTTACTTTCAAACCTTTAAGACCCCAGACGGTATATCTTTTGATAGCCAGGCACCATCATCTTTCTTCATCACATTTGCTTATGCACATATTTGTCATCAGCGATCATCTCAGGAAAGTGAGCACACAATGTTATGATTGTTAGTTCTTTAAACCTGGTAACTGGTCCTTTTGACACATCATGGTTGGTCCCACAAGCTGGTGTGCTTCTTCCATGTGGGTTTTGTTTCTTTTGAGCTAGGAAGCCACTAGTTTAGTTTCAAGCCTTTAGGACCTCAGAGGCTTATATCGATGTTATCATTGTCCCCCCCCCCTTTGGTTGCATCGTTTTAGGATGCCATCATCATTTTAAAACATTTTATTTCTGCTTGAGTCCTTGATATCATCTCATTTCCAGACCTCATGAATCCTTGATAATTATAAATTATTATGTTTGTCCATGTCTTACACTGACCAATATCTTTCTTCACTCACTTTTCTGTTGACTGTTCCCCCTAGGAGGGGGTTATATGTAGATCATTGTGATCAGTTGCCCCTATCTCTCCCCATCTTCCCCTTCTCCTCCTAGTAAGGCTACACCCCAGATTGGTCCTGAGAAGTCTATCTTTCCTGGACTCCTTGTATTTCCACCTCTTATCTGCACCCATGTACATACTCTGATCTATCCAGATTTGTAACGTAGAATTGGGGTCATAATAGTGGGAGTGGGGTGGGGGAGAAAGCTTTAAAAAACTAGAGGAAATTTGTATATTTCTTCAATGTTATACTGTACCCTGACTAGCTATGCTTTTCTTTGTGACCCTTCTAAAGGGGGAGTTCAATGCTCTATAGATGGGCTTTGGGTCTCTACTCCACACTCCCCCTCATTCACATTGATACATTTTTTTTGTTTGGGGTCTATGATGCCTGATACGCAATCCCATCCACACTTCATGATCACACTGGCTGGTGTGCTTCTTCCATATGTGTTGTCTCTTAGCTAGATGACTGTTTGTTTATTTTCAAGCCTTTAAGACCGCAGATGTTAGATCATTTAATAGCCAGGCCAAAGAGCTTTCATCACCACACTTGCCTATGCACCTATTTTGTCTTCAGCAATTACGTCAGGAAGCTGAGCATCACGAAATGCCAGGTTATTAGAACAAAATGTATTGAATGAGTACATAAGTAAAGGCCCAATGTCTTTCTGCTACCTTAATACTTAATATATAACTATATGAATATAGATATATTCCCACATCATTACATAGAAATATATTTGTTCATTTACCTGCCTGTATTTAGACTCCATAAATTCCTATTTCTTCTGTGGTAGTTACATAATCTGGTGTCATTTGGGACTTGCGAGGATTAAGAGTAAAGGTGGAGTCTAGTCTATCAATGGGATTATATCCAATGGGATCATAGTCTTCTGATGGACTTGGCCTTCTACTGAGAATTCTAGAAATTCCTGAATTTCTTCCTTGAAGGTGGGAGAGACTCTGTTTATTTACTCCCCTGGGGAGGCTGTAATGATAAAACACAATGCACTATGCTGACAGACCCCTTTCCCTGGGCCCACATCGAGACCCATGTCAGTGCTAAGATGTTTATAATACCACTGGGTCCAAAGATGCCATACCCACAGGCCTGTGACTATCCTATATTCCGTGTTATTGCATGTGGTTTGTGTATCTGATGAGTACTTTATTGATTGGTATCAGATATGTGAGCTAAATTTGGATTTATGGGCTTGGACTGTACTGTATTAGGATGTTTTCTTAAGGTACAATGACCCTTTATATAAAATTATCTCTTATATACATTATGACTTTCTATGGATTTGTTTCTCTACCCTGACAAATGCAGTTTCCTAGTTCTTTACTCTATTTCCTTTTACTTCCCTCCTGTCTCACTATCTTGTTTGGTCTTCATTCGGGGTTCAGTAATTCCTCTCAGTTACATTGTCCTTGATCAAACCCTACCAGGTTTCCTACACTGTCCTCTCCATCAATCTTAGATCACTTGATTGTGAATTAAGACCATTCCTGTTACCTTCCAAGAATAATTAAATGCACTATTGTGGGGGAGAAAAATATTTGTGAAATTCTATGTTCTTTTTCTCACCAAAAACATCTCTGTTCTTTTTCTCACTGAGCCAGTTTATTCAATATCCTTGAAACTTCTAATTCATCATCTTTAGCTTCAATACCCTTGGAAAAAATCTTTTATAATACACCTTTTGTGATTTAAAAAACAACAACAGTTATAATAACCTTCTGAGCTAACTCTTTTGAGTTTAACTTGTTCAGCAGATAAACTTGAAAGTCAATTTTAGCACTAGTGGTTTTTTAAAGCTATAATTAATATATCATACAATTTCATAATTCATTCATATTAAGAAGGGTTCTACTATTATCATCATAATTAACATTGAAACATTTTCATCCTTCTTATACCCACTGGTTTTCATTCCCCATTTTTCTCAACTTTCCCTTTTGTGTCCACCAGATAATTATTTCAGCTACTTTTTCATAAACCCTGCCTTCCTTGTCCAGGAAAATATAGGAGACAAGAAAGAGTGAGGAAAAATAAGAGGAACACAATAATAATGATAATTGAAAGGCCTCAGTCTAAGGGAAAAAATATTAAACGTTTAGGACAAATTGAAAGTGTTTCCAAAGTTAGGGCTAATGGCAATGTGTTACATTCCAGTCTAAGTAAAATTGCTAAAACCAAATTACAATGTTCTTTATCTGTTTCCTAATCTGTGGATATTTTACTCACTGGGAAATAAATTCACCTGGAACGACCAAGGATCATGAAAATGGATTTTGAGCTCCCACTATCATCCATAGCATGCTACAAACACTTTTAGAATTTAGCAATTGGTACCATTCTCTCACCTGGATTTTGATCTTATTATTTAGAATATTTGTATCATACATGCTGCTATATTTCTTCTGTATAGATTTTAACTGGAACATAGTAGGACATCTGAAGCTTTTTCTGGTTACAATTCAATAGATTCACTCATCCTAATTAGCATCAACTTTGCTTGAAAGATTGATGGAAAGATCAGCATTTTTCAGCTGGCGAATCATTATGCATCACTTTTTGTGTGAATCTCTTAATTTTTATATAAGGCAATCTAATGAGGTTGGGACAAATTATATATTCAATAAACGTGTCTTGCTATCTAGTCATCATACAGACAAGTTTCAATAATTTTGATTGTAAATCACTGATGCATATGGACACAAAAACGAGTCTCTAAGTAGCAATACTTTTAATTTTACCAACATATTTCTAAACTCTAAACTTATACGAGTTAAAATAAAAAAGGAAGTGAAAATCATAAATATAACTTTACCATATTTCTAGATTTGCCCATTAGTTAGATTATTGCTATGCTTCCTTCAGTACACAACAATTTTGATGAAAGCAAAAGCCTTTTAGAGAGATTGCTGTTTGTGTCAGTCCGGATAGACTAGAGGAACAAATTTCAAAGCCACGCATATGGATATAAGGAATGGGTTTATATTCAATGGGAACAGGACATTGAGAAAACATCCCAGCCCAGTCCAGCTCAAAGTCACAAGTCAGATATCAACCCATATGCCTGAAATCAGTCCGTAAAGTCTGCTTCTGATTCACGAAGTCACAGGTCAGTGGCTACAGAGTCCCGGCACCGACAGGGGTCTCCACATGTCTCCTCGCTTCCAGGGCTCAGGGTCCATCAACAGCATCCCGTGGTGGCAGAAGCAACTCATCGCTGGAAGAGGCCTCCATGTGGCTGCCCCAGGCTCAGAGATCTGCCTCCATCAGGCCAAAGCAATGTGGTTTCTCCACCGGCTACTCCAGCCTCCCAGACCACCATTCTGTGCTGCCTGTGATTAATCATCTCTGAAACTAACTCCCAACAACTGGGGAAGATAGCGTCTCATCTTCACGAGGGAAATATCGTGAAATTTCCCTATAGTCTCAAGTGAAAGCCATGCCCACATAGAGGCCTCATTGGCTACTCAATGGCTATCTCCAGATTAACAGGCCAGACTGTACCCCTACATTTCAATCATAAAATTAACATAAGCACATGACTGCCACACTGTTACACTACAAAAGCCTAATACATGATATTATCCCATAAATAATATAAATAAATGAAAGACTATATGCTAAACACAACCCCCATACTTTTTTGAATTTTTGAAATGTTTGAAAATTTATTTACGTTTTTTTTCCTTTTAAAAATGGTTTTTCAGTTCATAAACATTAAACAACACACAAATGTTATCAAACTTTATTACAGTAAGTTTTTTTAAAAAAATCAATGGCATGAAGAAAAAACTATTAAGTAATGCAAAACCATAATATGAAAATAGGAACTGAGATTACTCTTAGTGACTAGAATCAAAGTACATAAATTCTTTTCTTCCAAGGCATGGGGGACAAATACACCTGGGAAAGCAGTAGATAAAGCGTGTGCCAAGCCAGAAATTTGAATATCAGTTTGGTTCCTCATTGCCAACATGGCATTTATATCCCAGATGAGATTTCGTAATTGATCCACAATTTGCTTCAGCTGTTGATTCTTCTGTTTGAGTTTTGTATTTACTTCATCGATTTCTCTCCTCTCTTCACTGGCAAATCGAGGTGGGCTGGCCCGGAGCTCATCCTTCCAGCCGTCTCCTTCCACATAGGGGATACGTTGTTCTACTAGAATGGGGTCCATCCTGCCGCAGTTTTCGCTGCACTTGTCCTAGACCAGTCTCAGCTTCTGGAACAGGACAGAGAGTTGGAGGAGATGGTCTTGGAGCTTTGCCAAGTGGTCTTGCTATGTCCCAGTGTGGAACGTGACACCAATGAGGAGCTGCATGTTCCTGGCAGCTGGAAGATCTCCATGGTGCGGTACACGATGGCCTGCACCATCTCCTGGCCTCCCAGGTGCTCTGCTGAGCCTGGGGTCCCCTGGATGGCCCGAGCGCCATCCCAGCTCTATGACAAATATCTGTTAACTCACAGGTCATAGTTTGTCAGAAAGGTTTGTAAAAGACCCTAGAGGAAGAGATGTGTATGTGAATTGTGGCCCCGGACAAGACTAGTAAAATTACCTTAGAAGACTCTGCTGAAAGGGCTAACAGATGTCAATGGGGAGAAGCCAAGCCAGAGTGTGGCTCAGCGGCAAGGATGGCATGGTTTGTCTTACATGCTTTGGCCACATTTTGAGGAGAGACCAGTCTCTACTGCTTTCCCAGGTGTATTTGTCCCCCATGCCTTGGAAGAAATTCTTTTCCAGAGGAAGATCAGTGCCGAAGTGGGTTGAGAGTGCCAGCGTCATTGGCTCAGGCACAGTTACAATGAAGCGGGTGGAGCAGACCACGTAGGGTTTGGTTCTGTTGTGTTGCTGGGGGCTCTGGTCAGTGCAGACTTGGTGGTACCCAACAACTGCAACAACCACCACAGCGCTAATTAGATTCTCTGTGAGGGTGAATACGTTTTCCTGTTTATATACAAATACAGACTCTTCCTATTAAATTATCAATATTTTGCATTAATATTGAATGTTTCCCATTGTTTTTATTTTATTACTATGTTTTGTTTTCTTGCATGCCATAAAAAAATATTTTCTTGTTGCTTTGAATAGTGTGTCATACTTTAGGCTGAGTTTTCTGTTGTGCTTGAGAATAGTAGTATCTCAAAGTCAGGTGAATATCAGGCCTACTATGAGTTTTACCCATCACCCCCACCCCCAAAACAGATGACACTTTAAATTTTTTAATAAAAGTTGGAGGGTCAATGAAAAATCAAGTTGATTATATAAAACCCATTCAGTGAATGAGAAGGTTTCCACTTGCAAATAAACCCTGTTGTCATTAGCTTTATTCTAACTCATAGGAACCCTCACTTTTGGTTCAGAGACAGTGATTCTTTACACACAGTCTCCTCTCCCCCCTGTGGAATAATTTGAACTCTCTTCCTTGCAGTTAGCAGTACATTGTCCACCTTGTGGCCAGACTAGCTCCTGAAAGTTCCTCACAGGAAATTTTAATCTGTAAGAAACTTGAAAGTCTTTGCTTCTACATAAGAAAAACATACCTTGTAAAAGATCCAATGAGAGTAAGGAGGAAAACAACAACACGCATTTATTTTGTTCACTTGACTTCTTCAGCTGAAGACCAAGAATAACAACAAAAATATAGAATGAAGGACTTTTGCCTAAGAAAGTCAGCAACTATTTTAGAGACTATAGGAAAGTAATGCAATTCATAATTCCATATATATGATTTAAGTTTGCTTATACTCTAAATAGTAAAGCAAAGTGACTTTTGTCAGAGTCAGTTCCAAGTCACGGGAACTCTCGAGTGCAGGGATAACTGCTCCCTTTATGTCTCTGAGACTCTAAGTCTTGTACAACTCTTTTGTTGTTGTTGGCATCACTGCCTCTGGTGGGCGTGGGCACTACCCAGCTGCCACTGCATTTGAACCACCCCGCCTGTGGGCTGCAGTTCTTTAGAAGAGCTTACAGCTGCTACTTGTTCCCATGCAGATGTTGATGGCTTTGAGCAGCGTTGTGATGAGTAGTTCAACATATAATGCACCCCTGCTAGGATCCTGCAAAGCGGACATCATTTAGCCAATAGATAACTCAAGGTTATTTTGGGCACAGTTTGAATATATTATTTTTTATTTTTCTAGAGTTGATTCTATTCATTAGTACTGTGAAATTAATATTTTGTTAACACATTCAAGAAAGGTAGTAACCACAGCAGAGACTGAGAAGAAAACACAAACCATTTGGGCATGGTAATATTGACTAAATATTTTTGTACAAATTGATCACAACTAAAATTTGCAATTATATCTATCATGCTCTCCAATATTTTCTGGGACATATGTAATCAGAATGGACCCAATTTAAATATTACAAATGCTTGAAAATTAACTGGGACATATTAAACCAGAATAGACACGATTTTATGTATTGCTTTGAGATATTCCTTGGGAAATAATTTAACTTTTAATGAATATTTACCCAGGCAATTTCCCTGATTGCTAAGCTGTCTTTATACATATGTGAAATGGGAGTAATTATATTTTCAATATAAGAAATCTGGGAAGATTTAAGAAAACAATGTATAAAAACTGCACAATTATGATAATATGTAGAAAATAAATAATAGGGTTTAACGTAATCATGATCATGTCAATGGTGATGGTACTATGTGGATATCTTGAAAATGCACCCAGTTCCTCCACATTCTCACAATCTGTTCTTTTTTATCTTACTAGGGTTCCTATCCCTACAATCAGGGGTTCATTCCAAACAAAAGTTTAAGTTTAAATTCATCTTTGATCAGTGGAAATCTTCATGCTTATTTTAGTCTTGTTAGTGTGGCTTTAAAAAAAGGAGGGGCAATCATAACAGCATGCTTCTGAAAAGATGCAGTGGGCCAGTTTAACTGAAGATATATAGTTCTGTTCAGGAGGCTATGGTGTCTATTGTGGACAACAATTGTAGTCCATATTCTGACCAATATTTGGTAGCTTCAGATAGGAGTGTATATTAACTTTCTATAAACAAACCCAGAGTAGAAATATGTAAACTGTTAATAACAATATTTTGATTATTTTTGAAAATTTGTCATGCAGTATATATTCATGTTGAATTAATAAATATTAAGCATAAGTTACAGAACAAAATTGGAAACTTTCCATTTTTATCTCTGTCTGCTAAATTAGATCCCTGTTTCAGTTCTATGATGACTTTGATTGGTTGACTTATGACATTTTTAGTTTGGTGTGCATTCCCTTATTATATGGGGGGGGGCTGGCACAGATATATCTTGAATGAAGTCAAGGCAGAGTATTCTTTAGAAGCAACAATGTTGAGACCTTATCTCACTTTTTTTGGACATGTTATCATGAAGTACCAGTTCCTGAGAAAGTACAGCATGAAAAAAGCAAAAGGTCATTAAAAAGACAAGAAAGCAAAAGGACTCCAGTGGATCTCTACATAGTCTCTGGTACTGCTTTCTGAATATAGAGGAGCTAAAGCACATGCAACAAGTGTGAGTGTAAAGCCGGAAAGGGTCTCAAAGTGCAGATCATGAAGACAAAAGTAAGCATTGTGATGTGATGTCCAAACACATGGTGTTAGCATGTCAAACGGGAAAAATAAAATGATGCTATGTCAAATTTAAATAACTGAACCAAAAAAATCAAGCTTTGATTTGTAATTTTGATGAACTTCCTAAGAATCAGAATCTACTCTCTTACCATGGGTCTGGATTGTTTTTGATGGGGGAAACCATGGACTATTGTCAGGAACATCAAAAGATGAAAAAAATGCACAGTTATTGTACCAAGAGAAATTTCTTAATATTAAACCACTTGATGGGGTAGCAAATGAAAAAGAATCCATGGCAATCAAGAAAGAAGACCTAGATGCACTGGAGGTATTAGTGAAAGCTATCATTTAAGGAATTGAAAGAATATTATTGAAATGTTTCAGCAAACTAATGCATCTGAGCTATAGAAGAACTCACTATCCCAAGAAATTTGGAAGACAGTTTCCTGGCTAACTAAATAGAGGATATTAATATTTATATCCACTCAATAGAATTGACAAACTGTGTAAATATCATTAATATGCTAAACAAAGCATATCTTGCTGAAGAAAATGGAAACATGACTGCATCAATACCTCAAGAGAGAGCTGCCAGAAACCCAAGTTGACTTCAGAAAAGGCATGATATAGGATATCATTTATGGTATTACATGAATCTTGCTTGAAAGCAGAGAATGTCAGAGAAGTGTTGGCTAGTGGTTTTTTGATTGTGCGAAATAATTTGATTGAGTTATTCACAACAGCATACACTAATAGTGTATGGAATTTCCATAAGACTTCATTTTGCTCAGTCTGTGCAGAGACTAAGAAGCAACCTCATAATCAGCACAAGGTGGTACCACATGATATAAAATACGGAAAGATTTTTTATAAAGTTAGATACTTTTGCCATATTCATCCAGTTTGTATGCTTAGAAATTAATCCAATAATCTAGAGTATTTGAATACGAATGCATTATCAGGATTTGAAGAGAGGAGGTGACAGGGAGATGATACACTCACTTTCTCTGAAAACAGGAGGGCCTGGAATGTTTATAAGAAAGCAAAAGGGGCTGAGCCCTGGTGGTGTAGTGGTTGTGCGCGGGACTGCAGCCCACTGGGATGGAGGTTCAGTTTCTGCTAACAGGAGCAAAGGCTGGGTCTCCTACTCCCACCACCAGGGCAGTGATGCCTGAAAAAAAAAAAAAGAAAGAAAGCAAAAGAGTATAGGTAGCCATCAGTATTATTTACTACTAGCCACAAAGAAAAATGGGAGAGAGGGGATTCTACTCCTGTAAGAGTTATGTTCTCAGAAACTCAGAGAGGCACTTCTTACCTGATATATAAGGTCACTATGAGTCAATGCTCAGTAAAAAAAAACAAAATTTCCATAACTGAACCAGAAGAAATTATCATGATAAACAGAGGAAAGATAGATGCTATCAAGTCTTCCATTTTATGTGGATTCATAATAAATGCTCATGGAAACAGCGGTCAAGAAAGCAAAGGAGGTAAAGCACTAGACACATTTGCTGCATAAAACTGATTGGATTTGGAAGGCTAAGCCCCAGTGGCATAGTGGTTGTGTGCGGGGGCCTGCGACCCACTGGGATAGAGGTTGAATTCCAGCAGTGACTCTACAGGAGCAAAGGCTGGGCCTCCTTCTCCCACCACCAGAGGGCAGTGATGCACCCAAAAAAAACACAAAAAAAACATTGGATTGGAAGATCAAGGTGTACTGACCCAAGTCTTGATATTTTCAATTGCCTCCTATGCATGGAACTGCTCAAAGATAAGGAATTCTGCCAAAGGTCTGATACATTTGAATTATGATGTTGGAAAGAACATTGAAAATAATTTGAACTGCCAGAAGAACAAGCATTTTTACTAAAAGAGATACAAGCTGGATATACTTGAAAGTCCTCAGAAGGAGAATGGCAAGAGCTCATTTTGTTTATTGCGGATGGGTTATTTAGAGAGACCAGTCCCTGAAAAAGGACATCATGCTTGTAAAGGGTCACAGAGAAGTGACTGGTAAGGTACTGACAACCAAAATGTTTTAGAAAAACATACATAAGTAAATAAACACTGAGGTAAATGTCATATAGTAATACACATAAACATTTAAACTACTTTAAAATAATGAGAATTCTCTTAAAAGGACACATGCATTTTTAAAAAGCGATTTTTAAAATGATATAAAAAAGCTTACAATTATTTTTAAAATAAAGGACATTTGCAGCACTAATCTTTTTTATAATATGAATCTTCAGAGGTATAGCACGTTTGATGTTATTGTTCATGAAGAATTCCTTTTTGCTAATGTCAGTCATAGCAATCTCTTCACATAATATAGCTATTAAAGATGTATCATATGTTCAAAATTGGTCTGTGCATAAAAAGAATACATTATTTACGAAAAATACGCAACAATTACATAAAGGCCTTCCTTATAGGACACCACTTTAATGCATTACCACACTGTCGACAGTTCAAAGTGGGAGAGAGACTGTGTTTTTTACTCCCTCAAACAGATAACCATCTCGGAAACCTATGACTCAGCATTGACTCTACGGCTGTGAGCTTCGCTTGGGGGAAAGTTTTAATAGTTTTATGTTCTCTCAATTCTGACTACACATCTCATTAATCTAGCTCAATGATAAACCAAGCACATAAAGCTAAACCAAGAATCAAATGAAGCTCACTGCCAGAGTATCTTTTCAGACAAAGGCATCCTGGGGGCAAAGCGGTGGATTTCACCTTAAGTCCCAAGATCGGCACTTCAAAATCACCAGGTACTCTGAAGTTGAAAAGTGAGATGTTCATAGAGAGTTACGTTCCCAGAAACCCACTGGGGCAGTTCTACCTTCTCCTTGACAGACATTATTATTTAATCATTTGAAAGATGGGTACAATATTCACATTTGTAATACCATTAAAAACAAACAGCTTTCCAATGTAGTTTCAACACTCACAGGAATAGAAAGCCTTGTAATACATAGTGCCCCTAGAGTATGAAGTACAACTGCCCCATGAATTTCTGAAATGGTAAACCTTTATGGGAATAGATAGCCTCATGTTTTGTTTTGTTTTGTTTTCTGAGCAGTAGCTTGTAGTTGTGTACCAGTGTACTAGTCCATCAAGGATTTTATAAGAGTCCCATCAGTGAGTGAGATGTGATTATGATGGTGAAAATTCCAGCTTTTCTGAAACCACATGTGCAACATAACAAATTCTACTCCTAATTTCCCTGTTCAGACCTGATACCAGGTGCCTAATCAGAAGAAATCTTCTTCAGTTTTCATCACATGTGGCTTGATTAGGTGTCACAAGTCACAGAGCACAGTCTTCCAGTCTGCCTCAAAGACCCATGGTTTCTGGGAGCCTCTATGACTTGCCTCACTTCTGTCCTGTTAGCTACAACTTCTGGGTCTTCCCATTCCCACTTCAAAGATGGCAACCTTACACTCAGACTCTAGTCACCCTCTTTCTGACCTGATTGTAGGCACTATTCTCTTCCATTTGATAATTTGCTGGGGTAGATCACAGAACTCACAGGAGGTGCTATATCCAGGACTATAGTTTAATTATGGGAAAAACAGGATAAAAATAGGAGATTTATTACATGAAGTCTGGGAACATTCCTTCCAATAAACTCCCTTAATCCAAAAGGAACATACTGCTTTCCCACAGCTATCAATGTCTTCCACCGACAGGGAAGTCTATGAAGTTTATGTGTCTAGAGCTTTTACTGGGAATCTCATTTTTTAACTCACGGTTACATGGTGTGTCCTTCTGACCATGCTAGCCCTCCTGCCACAGTCACTGCTTCACCTCTCCAGCAGCATAGTCTATGAGGTGCACGCGCATGTGTGTGTGTGTGTTTGTGTGTGTGAAAGGGAGTGAGTCTTAGGTGAGCTTTACAGAAAATTTAGCTCTTTTTGAGACCTAAATAAAGAGACTTAAAATTCACTGTTTTCATTTAGACATTATTTCTCAAGAACTAAAGACATAGACCACATTCTTTGAATAAAGTTAATATGAGCTCCAAACACATCCTTTTGAGAATAGCAAAGCTTGCTTTAATGTACAAATCATTGTGATCATTAGTTTTGACTAAACCAGATGGCTTTACTATTTGTAAAAATTATATGTTATTATGTCTAAAAAGCTTACTTAAATAATTCTCACCTCTCAAATAAAATACAGCAAGAAGAATATTTTCAAAAAATGAGCACAGGATCATCCTTTAGCTTAATATTCCTTAAGGAGGTACTTTTTAAAGCAACAATTTCCAAGTGTGGTATTAGTGGGCTTGAAGAGATGGTCTCTCTAAGGAGGTGTGTGTGTGTGTGTACATGTGTGTATATTCACACTCACTATGCACGGACATGATACTATGCTGTATATATATATGATAATTAGATTTTTGTGTTTTCCAAAAGATCGTGGGTCCATTCCTCCCCAAAGCTGCTGGGAGTAATTAGAAGTCTCCAGCTTAACATCTGATCCACAGACGTGGACTCAGACTGGCCCTAAATGACAGTTATGTGAGTTATTTCCTAGCTATATATTAGTTTGCTTCCTTGCTATCAAGATAGAGATAGATAATGATAGATAGATAGATGATAGAAAATGATACAAAGATATAGGTAAATATATACATACATACATAGATGATAGAAAATATATAGTACTGCTTAGTACACAATACTAAGTGATATATTTTTGAATCAAGAAATCTGTCAGAAATATAAAATAAATGAAATAATGTGTAAAATAGTGACAGCTGTACCTTGGTTAAATGTCCCTGGATTGTTTTAAGACTAGGGTTATGCAGAAGTGTATGAATATAATCTGCATAGGGCTCTGATACTAGAAATAATGGTGGTATTAAATTAATGCTGATTAATAGATATTAATATGATTGATATTAATATGGTAGGTGATGGTAAGTTTATACAACACCATCACATATATGATAGAGTTTTATCAACAGCAAACATGTGTCAGTGCTATTCTCTTTATGTAGAAGAGGAAATATGTCATTATATTGCCTATGATAGTGGGAAATACAGTATTCAAATTCAAGTTTGTATGGGAAACATTTTTTGCCTATGAGGCTGATGGGAATTCCCTTAAAGTAAATGTGAAGTGAAACCAAATGACCCTCCAGTAGCTGCATTTGGGCTGAAACAGGTCTTCCAAATAATACACATGTTTTCCTAAACTGTTTTATTTTATATCATTCCAATAGTCCAAACACGTGCTTCAAGGAAATGTGTTTGCTTCACTGGCAATGATTTTTTTTAGAAGGGTTTCTTTCACAATGTTATTTGAAGTAAATGGTATGGTCATCTAAGATGGACAACAATTTCAAAAAAGAAACAGAATGATTGTACGGGATATAGCCCATTGTAGTCCTTCTTGACTAGTGTTTACACTAAGACAACCCAAATGTTTTCAGTTAAGTATTTTGGATAAAAATGTGTTGTATCAATTTTTCTTTTCCCTAAGCACTGTAGTATACATAGATGCACAATGGTCAAATGTTCAGACACAAGTAGAAAGGTTGATGCAGCTACTGTAAATATTTGCCACTTTGGAAATTCTTTGGGGCTGTACCAAGTCCCATAGGTTCCCTCTGAGTCAGAATCCTGCCTAGAAGGAAGGACATGTGCTTCACACCCAGTTGGTCACTATAGGATGTAGGAATTAACATTAGTCTGCAACTTTAGTTCTACTCTGTCTTCAAGTAAAGCATTCTCACAGTTAATTCAGACCTAACTGTCACTATGGTAAATAATTAGCCTTGTGGTCATATTTGTAGTTCGTGTTATGACTAAACTAAGTTTTTTTCTTTTTCTGTCCATTTTTAAAAAAATATATGACTGGGCTTCTAGTTTATTGTGATATTTATCTCTTAAGGTATTATGTTAGTCTGGGTAGAATAGAGATACAAATTCATAAGCACTCATATGTATATAAGAAAGAGGTTTATATAAAAGAGCAATTGAATATTGAAAAAATGTCCAAACTCAGTACAGATCAAGTCCTTAAGTTCAATATCCACCCATGTGTTCAAAGCAAATTTATAAATTCCTTTTAAGAATCACAAAATACATGCAATGATGCCATGTGCAGGAGTATGACAGAACAGTGGGCCGGAAGTCTTGTGGCTCCAGTAGTGTTGTAAGCATCTCACACTGGCAGGGGGTCTTTATGTGGCTTCTCCAGCTCCAGAGGCCTGTTTGCATCAGGGTAGGTCCAGGTGGCTTCTACAGCTCCTGCGGTGTAGTCCTCTGTGTCTTGTCAGTGGAGTTTCTCTCAAAGAGTTAGCTGAGAGAGTGTTGTCTCCTGCCTTCAAAAGGAAATTACGGAAGTTCCCAGAATTTTCAGGAGAAGACTGTACCCACCAAAGGCCTCATTGGTTATAACTTGATTTATAGACCAGACTACACATTCACTCCTAATCCACTCAAATTGACACCAGATTATTTATCACAGTTACTTTCTTTGTTCTGAGAGATACTTTGGGGATGCACTGCACTATTTCTTAGCACAGAAGGAAGAACTTCTCTTGTGAATATTTGTGTGTGTGATTGGGGAAATAGATATGCAAATAAAAGAAGTAATATTTGTGGTAAAGATTTGAACAGTTTTGAATAACAGGTTATTTCCTGGAAATTCTAGAGTTAACCAAATTCTAAAATTTGGAGAATGAACTAAACCCCATATTGGCATAAGGAAAACAGCTCAAGAATTTCAGAGCAAGCTCTCAGATGCCCGTAACCATCTAACTACATTTGGAGGGATGCACACCTGGAAAGGGACCAAGGATGGAGCAAACCCAATTTCAAACATACCAGGAACAGTATTTCGTGTATGGCAGAGTTATAACATTGTTTCATAGTGAACTCTATGTTGCATATTAAGTAGTATTAAATAACCTAGTTTATTAAAATGTATTTTATATAAAATTCTAAGACTCTAACACTAGTAGCCAGAGGACTTTGGTTAAAAAATTGAAAATTTTCTAAAATGGATGTGAGAACACTGGTGGTGAAGTGGTCATCCATTGGCTTGCCATCTGCACTGGTCAGCACTGCAAAATCACCAGCCAACTCCAAAGGAAAAAGATGGGGTTCTGAAACACACAGGGGGTCGCGGTAAGTCTTCACTGACTTGATGGCAGTGTTTTTTATTCAATAGCTAGCACGTGAATGATGTAATATCACATTTCCTCAAATAGAACATGGTTTTTTTTTTTGTTTACTGATACCATTACAGGTAATGTCCTCATCTCATTCCAACTTTCTTTTATTAAATACTTGAGTGATTTTTGAGTTTAATAAGAATTTCTATTATCATTTCATTGAATTGTCACTGTCTTCTGTACAAATTTATCATTTGTGGATTGATGTGACCTCTGTACCTTTTTGCTACTATCCTGACTTCACATTATTCTCTACTATTCTCTTAAGAATTTTCATCTGTAAATAAAGTGGGGGGAAAGTCTGCAAAGTTTACTACATTTTTGTGGTTTCTTATTTATATTTAGTTCTGTATTGGTGTCATTTTGTCTTCCTTTACTTTCTTCAAGTTCTGCAATTTTTACTATGAATATCATTCTGCTGTTTGAAGCAACACTTGTCAACTATTTCTTCCTTCTAAGATCTGTTTTAATACTTTCTTCTATACCAATATATTTTAAAACATATTATTCTTATGTTTTTCACTTTCATGGGTATACTTTGATGTTATTACTGTTTTGTTCATGGGAGTACTATGTAGATAATCATATAATATCTGATTTGTAGGTGAATTTTCTGTGTGTTGATTTTCTACATCATTTTAGACCTGTTTGTCCTAATTCTTGACATCAGGACTGTAGATAAAGGACTGTAGATAAAGAGGTAAAGAACTCTTCAACTAGAGATTGCTATAAATTTATCATAGTTTACCATCCCTCCTGGAATTAAAAATTTCTTTTTAGGTTTTGTTCCACTTCAACAAACAAACTTTCTGATTCTTCTAAAGAAATACTTCTAAGACTGGAGTCATTTTTCCAATTTATGGGGGGGTCTTTTGCATTTATTAAGAGTCAGCATATTACGTGGGAAACTTGAACAGAAATTTTTACTCCATTGTCATGAATACTCATCTGAGAAATCCATTTTTATGAGAATTTAGGGAAAATAGTGAGGGCTTCAAGAGTACTCTTGATAGGGCATTCTCAATGTATATGGATGGCAGTTTGATTACAAAATTCCTAATTTGTTCATGAGATGTTCTTCTATTTCTTCTTGACCTTGGGTCTTCAAGTTTATGCCAAAAAATTGTTGTGACTTTCTTTCCTTGTTTAATATTCACTAGAGATTTGGAGCAACAACAGCATATTCAAGCATGATCATTGTGAGAAAGACAACAAAAACCCAAACCTCACAGCTCTTAGGTCAACTCCACCTTGCAGTGGCCCTCTAGGACTAAGTAGGAATGCCTCCTGGATTTCTAAGACTATAACTCCTCATGCAAAGAGAAAGTCTCATCTTTTCTCCGTGGAGTGATGCCAGGTTCCAGAGAGCTGACCAAACTGACACATAGCCCACTACACCCCCAGTGCTGAGAAAAACAAGAGACAGCACAGTGCCTCTGCCCAGTGTGCATAGGTTCCTATGACTCAGAATGGCTGGACTGCCATTACCAGCACGACAGCCTGGTGATTTGCACTTCATTTGCTGATTTTTAGTGTTTTGATTATTTAAGCATAAATGACATTATGAACATACACATCCATTTCCTGCTCTTACATTTACGTGGGAATCAATATAAATACAATTTAAAGAAATTGGCAAACAGTGAAAATGAAAATGAATTAAAAAGTTCTGATGGAATTAAATCTATCAAGTGCTTATTTAATAAAACACAATATGTACCCATGCCATGCTTTTTTTTTACATCTCTAAATTTTTAAAATAAACTTTAAAAAGTAATTTTAAAATGGCATAAATTAGCTTTAAAATTATATTTCATTGGATTAAAATTGTTTCCTAAATTATTCACTTAGTGTTTATATTGGTTGACTTATATAATATGCTTCCTGTATAAAGTAAAAAGAATGAGCAAGAAGAATGGTGGAGATATATCGAACATGGTTTACATCATGCAAAGAATTCTAAAAGACTACAGCAGAGAGACTAAATTTTAATGTTCACTGATCCTCATTTTTTTCTTTTAATAATGGAATTTCAACCCAAACTATCAATAAACTTTAGCCATAACTTAGCTGCCCAACTAAAACTATAGGTTGTCACATTTTTATATAGTCAATGTAGCTGTTGGAATAAGGTTGGCCATAGAATGTTGGCACAGCTCTCAGTTGGGGCCACTAAGAAACAAATGCGTCTTGCTTCACATTACATTGCCCAAGGTGGCCATTCTGATTGGGAAGGCAGCAGCAGGTGGGCCCAAAGAGACGGATGATGAAATCTTTATGTGGAGACTCGCAGAGCTGCCTCCATGGTAATGGACCTTCAACTCTCAATTTGCCCACAAGTGAAAAACTTCAACCTCATAAAGGCAAAGTATTGTGGCATGTCCTTTTTATAAAAGTTCAGTCTTTGCCCCTAACTAGAACTGTTAATGTCTCAGTCCGCAAACATAAGCACTACGTTGGTAGAGTAGAGCCATTCTAACATTTCCAAAGATATCTTTATGGAAATAGACTGTCACATTTTCCTCCCACAGAGAGGCTGGTGTGTTCTCGCTTTAAAAGTTTGACTTGCAGCCAAGTGTTTAACTTCTGTGCAATGCTAGCACATGGTAATCATCATTTATTAAGTAGAAGGGAAATTTCACAGGAGAGTACATTGTGGTGGCAGGAAAGTATAAATACATGTATAATTAGAAAATAATCTTTGTGTCCATAGAAAGGATTTATTTTTTAATGGAAAGACTTTACAGTGTGTACTTACTTTCTTTTACTTCTCTCATATATATCTGCTAATTATTTTAGAACCAGAATCTTTGGCAGGAAATTTTTAGCATTGAATGGAAAAAAAAAAAGTGAAAATGTTTAATGGAATCCTGAATTACTACAATAGCTATTAAGAAGAAATACGCCTATACATATATAAACATATATTTACAGCTATACCATCAAAGTGAAAACAATTTGTAGCTGTATCACAAAGATAATCATAAACTCCACAAAGTAAAGAAGATAGTTTTGCTTATGTCTATCATTGTAATGCCTACATGAATGGCTGTCACATACCAGGCAATGAAAAAGAAACCCATGAATTAATATCTAAGGCTAGTTTTAATGGGAATATAAAATAATAATTATGAACTGTGTCCACATTTCATATGTTTATTTTGAAATGCTTGTGAGTTACTTAGGTTGAAATACAAGAAAGAATGAAAACATCCCAGGTATTAGTTATTAGATTAATGTCTTTAATATATGATTGACCCCTAAAGTCATTCTTGAGTTTAAGTGGTGAAGTATGAGCAAACAAGACAACTCTCTAAGCTCCCTACAGATCTGGAGAAGAGCATCAATGGCAAGAGGGCCACAAGGAACCCCACATGAAAAAATAAAGTGGACAGAAGTCGTTGGTTGTTTTTCCTGAGCAGCATCAAAGGATGTCTGAACACACATGAGCAGGATTTAGAGTTCTAATCAAATACAACTTACAATAAAATTATCTAGCATATTTAATAGCATGACTAATCCCTATTGTGCTTCATGGGAATTAGGCATGATACTAAGGATCTTGCATAAATGAATATAATTACCGTGATATTTATATAGCTAAACTTAATGTGTTTTTTTAATTAACAGTTGAAGAGTATTGCTGTTATGTACTGTTCAATCAATTCGCTATCAGAATGACCCTACTGAACAGTGTGGATTACCACACATGATGTCCTAGACTGGGAACTAAGCACTGGGTCTTTTTCACTCAGAGCAGCAGATGGATTTGAACCAACATTTCAGTTAACACTGAGCACCCCCTCACTGCAATCCTAGGGCTAACAAGTTGGAATGTCAAAACCAAACCAAATAAACTTTACCTTTGAGCAAATTCTTATGCACAGAAGGAAAAAATAGATGTGTGAAAATTGCATTTCTAATAGATTTTTCAAATTACCATAATAAGTAAACTGATAGGATCATTCTCTGAAGAAAACAGTGTTCCTCATCCAAAATCCTTGCTATTTCCCTTATCAAAACAAACAAATCAACAAACAAAATGCAGAGTCATTGGCCACTGGATTTTAATTGTTTGCTTTAATTTAAAAGTCATTTTGCTTATTAACAGTTGATAGGTTCTGCAAATATGAAAGAGAAGCCATTTAAGAGAATTAAAACAAACTGGAATCTTATTAAAAAGTAGATTGCATCAAAGTTAGCTATGGGAAAAAACTGGCTACCAAAAGGAAAACTGACAAAATGCCACAGTAATGTGTCAGAGTTAATAACCAGAAACATAAGAAAACTCAGGACTTTATAGTGTCCTTTGTAATGTATTCAAGCCCATTCAGAGTTTGTACTTAGACATTTACAGCAGAGTGATGATAGACAGCTTCTTTACCAAGCTTGCTCCTCTACATCACCTTGTCCAAAAGGACTGCTTCTCACTACTTCAGGGTCCAAAGTGGAAAAGGAGATTTATGGGTGTCAGGATAGTTCTGACTTGGCTGCTATTTGTTCTTATGCACCGTTGTGTCTTTAACTTGTAGAAAACTGTCATATTTTTTGCACCATAAGACACACCTGACCATAAGTCACACCCAGGTTTTAGAGCAGGAAAACAAGAAAAATATATTCTGAAACTAATAGTTCCAGTATACTAAAAAGTTCTGGGGAACCACACCTTTGGACCATGAGACAACCCCTTGTTTATCCCCCACTTTGGGTGAGAAAAAACTGCATCTTATGGTCTGAAAAATATGGTAATTTATATAAGCAGAAGAATACATTGTCCAGTCCTGTGCCATTTTTATAATCAGACATTTCATGTCTGAGTCCATTATTGAAGGCATCATATCACTCCACTTTATCAAGGATTCATCTTTCTTTTGGCAGGCTATTGTAGCAAGCACCATGCCCCTCTTCACTGATTGAGCTATCCTGATGATACTTCCAAAGTATAGGCATGTTCGATAAACATTCAATCAAAACAAAAATTAAAACATATTTTCAATTTAGTGAAAATAAAACAAGTACATGAAGTTTGAAGGAACAGTGAAAGCAGAGATCCCAAGTAATAGGTTAGGCTTCTACCCACATGCTACTCTGTGAGAAAGAGATGAATATATATCTTCCCACAACAGTTTTATTATTATTATTATTATTATTATTATTATTATTATTATTATTACTATCATCATCATCATTATATTTTGGGGCATCACTGCCCTCTGGTGAGAGTGGGAAGCCCAGCCTTGCTCCTGGAGAGCTGCTGCTGGATTTGAACCACCAAGCCAGTAGGCCGCAGTCCCGCACTCAACCGCTATGCCACAGGGGCTCAGCCAACAATTTTTAACCTCAAAAATTTTTGTGGACCACTTCCATTATGGTCCTGTGAATGAGCTTTGCCTTGACAGAAAAAAGGCAGGGGGGGGGGGAGTTAGCTAAAGCAATATTTAGAGTGAAAGGTATATCATCAAATGCACCTAATTAACAAAAATAAAAGTAGTTCAAATCCATAACTTCAGTTTGCTTCTTAAGAAATTAGAAGAAAGAAAACAAATGGAATAAAATTAGGAGGAAGAAATTACATTGCAAAAATAAGAATGCAAATCCATTCTATTGAAAAGAAAAATAAATAAATAAATTGCAACCTTATTCTTTGGAAAGATAATTAATAAACTTCTAGTTGAAGTGGTTGCTAAAGCAGAGAATATTAACTTCAAGAATGAGAGAAGTAACATTAACACAGATTCTGCACATTTCCAAAGGACAGTAAGGAAAGATTATGAACAAAATTTTGGAAACAAGATAAAAATATTTGCAGATTTATACAAATTGTAAAGCTCCCCAAAGAAGTTAATAACTTTAATTCCTCTGTATGTATCCAAAAAGTTAATTTTTGGTTAAAATTGTCCAGTACAAAGAGGTAATTATCCTAATGTTGATCGAGGTGCTTTTGTTCTACATACAAATGTACTCTTACAATTATTAGATGTATTCATTTTTTGCAAACCATGAAATCACACATATATAAGTGTTCTATGTTTGGTATATACAGTGTATGTGATATGTAAAATATGTTTCTTGGATAGTTATTTGATTCTTACAAACCTTTAAGATTGCATTCAAAGTTCTAGAGAAATAGAGAGAGAAAGAGCATCAGGAAATAGTGGAATAAGTATAATATGTGTCAAATTGTCTTTACTAGCATTTGTGTAAGGCAGCAAAAGCAATTTTTATTCACCCATGTTTCTCATATTCTTTATACAAATAAACTATGTAAAAAATAAGATGTGCTGAGTGAAATTTATTTTCTTTTAAAATAGTTTTATTAGTGTGTTAGGGTAGACTAGAGAAGCAAATTCATAAACATACATATGGATGGATATAAGGGAAAGGTCTCTACACAGGAGGAATGAAACATTGAGAAAGCATCCCAACCCAGTCCAGTCAAAGGTCATAGGCCGATATTAGCCCATATCTTCAATACCAGTCTATACAGTCTCCTTCTGACTCACGAAGCATGTGCAATGACACCAGGATAATTACAGGCCAGTGGGTGAAGAGTCTTGTGTGTCCAGCAGCAGTAGAAGCATTCTGGCGCTAGCAGGAGTCTCCCTGTGGCTCCTCGTTTCCAGGGCTCAGAGTCCATCAGCAGAATCCAGTGGTGGTAGAAGCATCTCAGCACTGGCAGGGTCCTGTCTGAGGCTTTGCTAGCTTCAGAGGTTGGGTTCAGGGTAAGCCCATGTGACTTCTCCTCCAGCTCCTCATGTTCCTGGGATTCAGGGTCTATGTTGCCATCTTGTCTTGGCAGTAGAGTGTCTCCCAGGAACAGAGCCTATAGTCTTTCGTCTCCATGGGGGAAATACCGTGAGATTTCCCAGAATTCTCAGAGAAATCATGCCCACAGAGAGGTCTCATTGACTATCTCTAGAATGACAGACTAGACCCCAGCCCTGCACTCCATCTGCTGAAATTGACACAGATCAGTGACTGCCACAAGTAGCTTATGGTTCACATACCATGCAATTTCGTAGTTAAATCATAGTAAGAAGAGTTCTGCAATCATGAAAACAATCACGTTCTTCCATCTTCATTCATTGTTGTTAGCTCCCCTTTTCCCCACCATTCTCCCATCACATTCACAACCAGGGCCATTTAGAAAGCTTCCTCCTAGAAAGCCTTTTCGTTTCCAAGGCTGCAATGGGTTGTGGAAGCAGAAGACCCGGTATTGCTGCCTGAGCATGGCTGCTGAGCTCCATCTGCTGACCCTGCAGATTGCTGTTCCACAAGAGACCACTCCGCTGCCCACTATCTCCTAAATGATAGTTAGTCCACGTACTGCCTCTGTAGTCTTGCTTATCCTGGAGGCCACGTACAGAAAATTATACCCCCCAAAAAAGTTGCCAAGCCAAAAAGCAAACAAATAGAATGAGAAAATAAAACAGGGAAAAACAAAACAACCTCTGTGATACTCAATTTTGCAATGTCTCTTTTTTGATAGCAAAGTTATTTATATCCTTGAACTACAATCAGAGGGGATTCGTTAGAGGCTTAATCTGCATTGGGATTCTATAAATAAACTTTAGGCTACCACTGTCATTCCCAAAAATAAAACTAACTCCCTGCTATTCAGCTCACTGTGAGTCGTGGCAACACTGTAGGAGAGGGTATAATTGCCCCCATGGGTTTCCACGACTATGTCACTCTTTACACTAGTGGAAAGTCTCTCCTTCCTCCTGAGGAGTAGATACTAGTTTCAAAGTGCTCATGTCCCAGGGACCACCATGACTCCTATGGTTATTCATAGTATTTTGTAGATCAAGTGCTCAGAACTTAATGCCTGCTACCATTTCCTCCTCTAAATGTGGATGGTTTTATTTAGAATCTTTGGTTCACACAGCCTGGTGTGCTTCTTCCATGTGAGCTCAGTTGACACCTCACTGAGATGACTGCGTGTTAAAAGACAAGCGCTTGAGGTCCCAGATATTATACTTTTGATAGCTAGTTATTAGATTCCTTCACTCCATATCTAGATTCATATCTCCAGTTATCTCCTCACAAGGAAATGATCAAATAAGGCCATGCTAAAATCACTAATTGTGTTTAAATTGTTTCTGTAACCATTATATCTGTCTAAATGATGCCATTCTGCTTCCTGTTTTGAATATATGTTTGGGAGAGACCAATGCTTTGAAAAGGAAATTATACCGAGAGTAGAGGGACAGTGAAAGAGTGAAGGCCTTCAACAGGATAAAATGACACAGTGACTACAACAATGTATTCAGAGATAGGAATTACTCTAAGGATGGAGAAGGATAGAGCAGTGATTTTTTTTTCTATTTTATATAAGTTTTCTATGAAGTGTAACTAACTAGAGGGCACTTAAAAACAATACGCAGGCTGAGCCCTGGTAGCATAGTGGTTGAGTGCCAGACTGTGGCCCGCGGGCTTGGCGGTTCAAATCCAGTGGTGACTTTCAGGAGCAATGTTGGGTAGCTCCCACGATCAACAGAGGGCAGTGATGCCCCCCCCCCAAAGAAAAACACACAAATGGGGTGTGTGTGAAACTAAGAGAGGGATTTTTGAGTTTTTGTTACCACCATATGATTATAAGGATGAATGTTGTCTGTGAATTGTGTTGCCATTGCATGAAGTATTGAATCCAGCACAGATATAGAGTGGAATAGGAGAAACTGTGGTGGATCAGAGTAAGAAAAGATGGATGAAGGTTGGCGTCTGTGACATGGCATAGAGAAGGGAGGTCAAATGTGGCCCCAAAGCTGATTACTTTAAGATGATGGCATATAGTACACTAAAATATATTTTATGCAATTGCCAGAAAATAAGTAAAAATTAAATTACAATTATATATCACACTGAAATTATTAGAAAGTATAAACTGAATGAGAATGACCATACTATAACTATTTACAAGAGTGTAGAGTAAGATTGTATCTTCTCCCTATAGTTATTCAATTTTTATCCTGAAACAATAACGAGAGTATCTGGATTACATGGAGAAGAATGTGCTATCAGAATTGGAGCAAGACTTATTAACAACTGGTGGTATGTAGATTATATAATCTTGCTTGCTAAAATCATTGAGGACTTGGACCACTCACTGATGAAGATCAAGGATTTTAGCCTTCATTAATCATTATAACTCAGTGTCAAGAAGCCAACAGCCTCACAACTAGACTAGTTGGTAGCATCATGTGACATGTAGACAAAGTTTGACGTTATCAAGGATTTCTGTCTCCCTTGGATACACAATAGATGCTCATGGACGTAGTACTCAAGTGATCGAAAGGCGTTTTACATGAGGCACATCTTTTAAAGCATTGAAAAGTTACACAAAGACAAGGCATAACATCCAATAATTTCACTCCTCAGTAGTCACCAAGAGAAATTAAAATCTATTTCTATACCAAGATTTTTATAATATCATTCATGATAACTTTATTTGAAATGTTCACAATGTCTGTCAAAAAGGAATTCATTAATTAATTTTCCTATGTGCACAAAATAAAATGCAGGTTGTTACTGAGATACATGTGAGACCCATGCCTAACTGCACCTTGAAATGCTATTAGGTAATTCAGAAGACATGTATATGGTTCTTATTTAGCCTTGCTCGAGTGCATAAAAGTAGGTCTGGTGCTTCTGTTGGGTAAGAGTTGATCTGCTAACCAAAAGTTTAGTGGTTTGAACTCACAATCACTCTTAAGGGGGGAAAATGATGACTATTTTTGTTAATGTTAAATTCACAGAGTTGGAAATGTGAAGATCAGTTCTTTTCTGTCCTAAAAAGTCACTATAACTCAGAACAGACTCAAATTATAGGTGAATTTAGTGCAAAATCAAAACGTTTTCATCGTTTTAAAAGTGGCACGTGGGGCTGAGCCCCGGTGGCATAGTGGTTGTGGGCGGGACTCCAGCCCACTGGGATGGAGGTTCAACTCCAGCTCCACAGGAGCAAAGGCTGGGCCCCCTACTCCCACCACCTGAGGGCAGTGATTCCAAAAATTTTAAATAAATAAATAAAATAAAAGCGGCGAGTGAAGCAAACAAAGGTAAGTGTGATGAAGAATTTATTACAAAGTGGGAATAGACTCAATCTTTCAGGGAAAAGACAAATGTGAATAACAGGAACAAGAATGCATGATAGCTATCTATAAGCCAAACATTTGGATAGGGGGAAGATGGTGGTCAGATAGAGAGCTCACATCGGGAGCTCTTGGAGATTGGTGAGTGGAGGAGACTTGAGGAAGGATGGAGCTCTCGAATTGATTTCTCCCAAGAAAGCTCAGCGCCCTCCTCTGGACCAGAAGAAGACACAAACCGCACCCCAGCACTCCCCACAGTCAACTGCACTCTGCAAAGATGTTGCCATTTCTTTTGGGGCAGAATCCAGACCTCCCGCTCTGCACCGTGGGCCAAGAGGTAAGCATTCCATCAGCGCCCGCCCAGTCCTCCCCACCCCAGGGTGCCCAGAATCCTATGGGGACACTCCACGCAGACCCACACCCCCCTACAGCTCCCCACCCCCAGAGATCCATTTCCCCAGTGGAACTACCGACCAACCCTTCTCCCACCCAGGAGATCTGAGCCCAAGCTTCATTAAGCAGCCAGAGGCTTCTTGTCAGGTCAGAGGATTTTTCTCACCTATCTGTGGGAAGTGCCCCTAGCCAGGAACAGATCACCGAATCTCCAACCCATCCCTTAAATCCATGCCCCTGCACCTGGTGCACACTTTCCATTAGGCGTGAATGGAATGCCCACACTCCGCAAAGACTCGGTCATCTCCCAGGGTCAATGGCACTCCACACAGACACTGTCAGATCAGGGTGCCCCCTCCAGACCCGCAGGCAGAAACGTCTGTATTACATTGGTGCCCGCGCAAATCACCAATCAGTCCTTCCTACCCCAGGGTGCCTGGGTCCTGTGGGGACACTTCACATAGACCCTCATACCCCAACCCTACTCCCAGAAATTCTTGCCACTAGCGGAGCAGCCGACCAGTCCCTCCTCCACTCAAGAGGCCTATGCCCAGACATCAGTAGGCAACCAGAGGTTTCTTGCCTGGCCAGATGATTTTTCCCACCTATCTGTGGGAAGTGTGCCTGGCCAGGTACAGATCATCCAATCTCCAACCCATTCCCTAAACCCACTCCCCTGTACTCCGTCAAAACTTTCCATCAGACCGGCAATGTGCCCACCTGCAAACCGTTCCTGAGTTTACCTGACGGTAGCTATAAAACAAAACCAGTCTGCAAAGAGAGCCCAGGGCTCTGAAACACTGAGGAAAATGCCACCTAATTCGATAAATCAAGCAAAAACAGCTAGCTGCTTCCAGAGTATCAAGAAAAGAGAAACCAAATCCGATGCAAGATGACCAGCTGTGCTTAACGGCAGTCATAGAAAATGTGGAGGTCAATCAGAAAGAAATCTTCAGACTGTTATGAAGATGTGTGCAGACCATGAGTGAAGATTTAGAGAAGGAAGAATTGATAAAGGAGATAAAGGTCATGCACTAAAGGGACATCCAAGAGTGAACATTCAGATTTTGCCCAAAGAATGGAGGAGGCAGAGAACAGGACCAGGGACCTAGAGGACTCACAAGTAGAAATTAATAAACGGGAGGAAAAAAAATCTAACAAGTCTATGAGAGAAGCAGAAGAAAGCATCAGAATTCTGTTGGATGCTATGAAAAGAAACATTAGAATTATTGGTCTAATGGTGGAAGGTGCATCAAGGAAACCAACATCCAAAATAGTAATAGAAGCTGAGTCCCAGTGGCGTAGTGTTTGAGTGCAAGACTGCCGCCCACTGGCTTGGCAGTTCAAATCGAGCAGCAGCAAGGCTGGGTAGCTCCCACGAATTCCAGAGGACAGTGATGCCCCCAAAACAAAATAGTGATGGAATGCTTGGAGGAAAACTTCCTTAGCTTAATGAATGAAAACCAGACAACTATCCAGGAGGCCAAAAGAATGCCAGGTAGACTGAACCCCAAAAAGAAAACACCAATACATAGAGTTGTTAAACTATCCAATTGCGAGGAAAAGGAGAAAATTATGAGAGCAGCTAGGGAAAAATTGGCAATCACATAAAAGGCAAACAGATAAGAATATGTATGGACCTATTAATGCAAGCTATGAAGAAGAGGAGAGAGTGGTACAGCATATTCCAATAATTGCAGGAAAACCAGGCAAAGCCAAGTATACTCTATCCAGCCAAATTATCTATCAAAATTGATGAAGAAGTGAGAGTCTTTCCAGACAAGGAAAAATCTCAAAGAATATGCTAAAAGGAACTCAGCCATACAAAAGATTTCACTGATCCATCGGGGGCAGAAGACCAACATCCACAAAACACACACAAAAGACTGACACATAGAACAACTCTACCCAGAAATCATCAAAGGAATAACAGCCTCCAAGATAACTCTTGATCAGAGATGGAAGAAAGGCAAGAATGAACCACAAACAGACATAGACATAACCCATGGAGATAGAAAAACACCCAACACAAGAGCGATAAAATGACAACACAAAGTGCACGGATAGATGTAACAACCCTGAATATCAATGGATTGAATTCTGGCCTTAAGAGATAGAGATTAAAGCACTGGCTTAGAAAACACAACCCCTCAATCTGCTGCCTACAGGAGACACAACTTAAGATCACAAGAAAAAAAATTATTGAGAGTCAAATGCTGGAGAAAAACATACCAGACTAACAACAATTCAAAAGAAGTAGGGGTAGCAATCTTAATCTCAGCTAAAATTGACCTCAAAGTGCAAATCATAAAAAGACATAAGGAGGGACACTATATAATGCTCAAGGAAAAGGTAGACAGCGATCTGATAAGCATTTTAAACATCTATTCCATGAATGAGAGACCCGCTGAATATGTAAACCTAACACTCCAAATGATGAAAAATGAAATTATAGCCTCAACAATTATAGTGGATGACTCCAACACACTACTTTCTGAGAAAGACATATGACAGGGAAAGAAACTCAACAAAGAGGCTAGAGATTTAAACACTACACTTAGATAATTTGATTTGTTAGCAATCTAGAGTTTTTTGTCGAAATAAACAAACATTCTTTTCATGCCCACATGGACCATACTCAAAGATAGACCATATGCTGGGACATAACATGAATCTACATAAATTTAAGGACACCAATATTCTTTCTCAGACCACTATGCAATAAGGTTGGAAATCAACAAAAGGAAGATGAAGGGAAATACAGAAAATAATTGGAGAATGAGTAATGCTCTATTGAAAAGAAATGCGTACTGGTCCCGATCAGAAATGAAATTAAAAAATTTATAGAAACCAAGGAGAATGAAAACATGACATGCCAAAACTTATGGGACACCGCATAGGCAGTCTTCAGAGTAAGTTTCATAGAAGTAAGTACATGCACACCTGAGAAAGGAAGAGCGTCTCCTAACTGATATGTTGGCACAGAATGTACAATGAATGACAAGAGCAGATTCAGCTGGACAACCCCACTAATAGCAAAAGAAAAGAAATAATTAGGGCTGAGATTCAGGAGAGGGATAATAAGAAAACAATGGAGAAAATTAATGCTGCTAATTGTTGGTTCTTTCAAAGAATTAACAAAATTGTCACACCACTGTCAGGCTTAACCAAAGAAAGGAGGGACAAAAATATCAATAGCAAGAATGAGGGATGGAAAAGGAGACATTACAACTGACCGAATGAAATCCAAAGGATAATTACACAGTACTACAAAGGTCTGTACTCCAATGAATTCAACGATTTGAAAGACATGGACAAATTCTTGGAAAAATAATCTCTCCCTAGATTATTGACAATGGTCATCAATAATCTTAACAGACCCATTATAATAGAAGACATATACAGGGTTATCAAGGCATTACCAACAAAAATCATCTGAACCAGACGGATTTACAGTAGAATTCTACAAAGCATTCAGGAAAGAACTGAAACCTATCCTACACAAGCTCTTCCAAAGCATAGGAAAAGATGGCAAGCTCTGAAACTCCTTCTATGAAGCTAGTATAACACTGATTCTGAAACTAGGCATGGTTCCCACAAGAATTGAGAACTACAGGCCAATATCCCTAACGGATATTGATGCAAAAATCCTTAAGAAAATACTGTCCAATAGAATACAAAAGTATATAAAACAAATGATTCACCATGACCACGTGGGTTTCATACCTGGGATACAGGGGTGGTTCAACATATGAAAGACCATTAGAATCATTTGCCACATTGACACGAAACTCTAAGAACCACATGATACTATCAATAGATGCAGAAAAAGCATTTGACAACATCCAACACCATTTCCTATTAAAGACACTCAAGAAGAGATAGAAATAGAAGGACAATTCCTCAAGAAAGTGCAAGCTATATATGAAAGAAAAAACAACTTCCAACATGAAAGTCAATGGAGAAAATATAAACACATTCCCACTGAAAAAGGGGACCACACAAGGATGTCCCTTGTCTCCACTCCTATTCAATATTATACTGGAGGTTTTAGCTAACAGCATAAGGCAAAGAAGGAAGAGGTGCAGTTATCATTATCTACACATGATATGATTTTATATATAGAAAAGCCCAAAAGCTCCACAAAGGATTACTAGAAACAATAGAGGAGAATGGTAGAGTGGCAAGATAGATGATCAACAATCAGAAGTTCATCAGACTGGTATATGCATCAGATACGACCACAGTAGTGGAGATAAAAAAAGACATCCCTTCACAATTGCCAAGCACAGATTGGAATATCTAGGAATTTACCTGACTAAAAGAACAAAACATCTATATGATGAAAATTATAGAACACTCTAACAAGAAACCAAGAATGACTTCAATAAATGGAAAAATATTCCATGCTCATGGATTGAAAGACCCAATATAGTAAAGATGAGAGTTCTGCACAAGGCACTATATAAGTTTAAAGCAATAACAATACAAGTACCAACATCCTTCTTCAAAGAAATGAAAAAAAAAAATTACCAACTTCATTTGGAGAGGGAAGAAGTCCAGAATTATCAAGGAGCTCCTCATGAAGAAGGACACCAGGGGGAAAGCTTGCTTTACCTGACTTTAGCACATGATATACAGCCAAAGTAGTCAAAACAGCATGGTATTGGCATGATAAATGCTCAGACCAATGAAAAAGAACTGAAAATCCAGAAATAAAAACAATATCGTACAGAGAAGTGATCTTTGTTGATAAGGGCCCAAAAAATATCAAATGTGAAATAGATGGCCTTTTCAACAAGTGGTGCTGGAAAAAAATGGATATCTAACTGTAGAAAAATGAAGCAAGATCCCTACTTCACTCCATGCACTAGCATAAAATCTAGGTGGATCACTGATCTTGAAGTAAAACCCCAAACTATTAAGACCATTAATGATGGAAATGGGACCAACCTGAGAACACTGGCACAGGGATTACATAGGCTATCAGAAATAGGGAGGACACAAACACAGAGGAAGCACAAATAGACGAGTGGAATATACTGAAGAAAAAACACCTGTGCATATTGAAAGAATATACCAAGAGAGTAATAAGAGAGCAGACAGACTGGGAAAACATCTTTAGCAATGACAGATTGGATAAAATTTTATTAATAAAATCTATAATACTCTGATAGCTTCCAAAAAGAGCAAAACTAACTTCCTGCTGAGGAGGTGGGCAAAGGAACTGAACAGAAGTTTCATAGAAGCTGAAATCAGAATGATCAATAAGGATATAAGAAAATGTTCCCGATCATTAGCAATAAGAGAAATGCAAATGCAAATCAAAACAACAATGAGATAACACCCAACATCCTCAAGGATAGCCCAATTAAAAAAAATCAGAAAACAACAAGTTTTGGAGAGACTGTGGGGAAATAGGGACTCTTATCCTCTGCAGGTGGACTGGTAGGTATGTACCAACATTATAGAAATCAATTTGGATATATCTAAATCAGATGTGATTTGAGCTACCATATGACCCAGCTATCCACCTACTTGGCAGTCAGAAGAGGCAAACAACAATCCATGACTAGACATTTCTGCCCCAATGCTCGCAATTGCAAGGAGTTGGAAGCAGTCCAAATTTCCATCAACTGATTAATGAATTAAAAAGCTGTGGTACCTACATACAATGGAGTACTATGCCTCGATGAAAAGCAGTGATGACTGGAAGAAGCACATCACCACATGGGAAGAACTGGAGGAAATTATGCTAAGTGCAGTTAAGGACACATACAACATGAGTCTTCTGACGTAAGCTTAATAGTAATTTAAAAATGCAAAAGGGGCATCGGGAAAAAGCTACAGCATACAGGTAGTACAGCAAGGGCTAGACCAAATCCAGGCCTACATATGGTAGCCAAGTAGGGTGGGGGGATCGGAGAAGGCAGTCAGATGGTGATATGGAGAGAGGGAATGGGGTATTAACCCACCCAAGGGGAGTGTATTTTTTAAATCTCCACAAGAAAAGAGGGACCAAGCTTAAATCCAGTGTTTCCAGATGTGAATGCCGCACAACACAATGAAGTGGAGAACCAGAGGAGAGGTCTGAGGGTACAATCCAAATCCCAACTACCGGCACAGCCGCCTCTCCCCTAGAGGAGTTGACCTTAGAGATCAGCACTGAAGCTGCAGTTTTGGGGGTGAGATATGCCTGACAAGAGCACATGAAAACAAATGAAAGGGGAGAAAGATAGAATGGAGTACACCCTGGTCAACCCAGCCTTCAAGACGATATTCCCACTCAGAACAGCCGAGGCAGAGAGAGGATCATATGGCCAATCCTACTACGAAATACGGCTACCCTCACAGACCCAAGGCCTTTCAGGGTCACCAATGGAGAAAAAGGGTCAGGATTACACCCTGCCTGGACCAACCACACCATGGTTAGAAACTGAGGGTGAGCAACAGAACATGGAGCTTCAGATAGAGTGCCAAGGATATATTTGGGGGCCAGGGTGTGGAACCCCATCTGACTCAACCAGGGGACACTCCTGGAGGTAAACCAACAGACACTAAACTATCTGCAAGTTTTCATATTGTTATTATTTTCTATTTTTATACATATATACATATATGTGTGTGTATATATATATATATATATGACATTGGGCTTTTTTATTGATGTCATCCTTGTTCTATTTTCTTTGGCTGCTTCATTTTAGGGTGCCTTTAAAAAAAAAGATTGTTTTCTCTGTAGGTCTATCTAGATAAAATTGGCTGGATGAACAGTCTGAAGGTGAAAATGACAGGACTGATGGATCTGGGGTGGACATGAGAGAAGGGGAGGAAGGGGAAATTAGATGGTGCTGACCGGCACAGGAATAGGGAACAAGTGATTCAAAATCAGTGGCAAGGTGGGTGTGAGAGATCCAATAGGGATTGGTCAAGAGTACTGTAACAGAGAAAAAATACTGAAACCCAAAGGTAGATTGAGAATGATAGTGGGACAAGAGAAAGTATAAAGAAATAGACGAAAGAACCGGGGAGTAAGGGACATTTAAAGAGATCTAAATACAGGCATGTACATAGGTACATATATTTATATATGACAAGGGGGGAATATATCAATGTCCATATACTTATAGGGTTACTATTAGGTCAGCAGATGGACATTGCACCTCCACTCAAGTACTTCCTCAGTACAAGAACATTGTGTTCTATTTAATTGGCATTCCATGATGTGCACCTCGCCTACACAATCACTGAAAATAAGTGTGTGCATAAGCAAATGTGGTGAATTAAGCTGATGGTGGCTGACTATCAAAAGATAGAGCATCTGGGGTCTTAAAGACTTAAAAGTAAATGATCGGCCATCCAGCTCAGAAGCAACAAAGCCCACATGGAAGAAGCACATCAGCTTGTAGGACCATGAGGGGTTGAAGGGATAAATTATCAGGTTTTGAGAACTAATAATCTTAACATTATATGCTCACTTTTCTGAGATGATCACTGATGACAAATATGTGCATAAGCAAATGTGGTGAAGAAAACTGATGGTCCCCAACTATCAAAAGATATAGCGCCTGAAGTCTTAAAGGCTTGAAAGTAAACAAGTGGTCATCCAGCTCTGAAGCAACAAGGCCAACATGGAAGAAGCACACCAGCGTGTGCAACCATGAGGTGTCAAAGGGATGTGGTATCAAGCATCAAAAACTAAAAAAAATATCTTTATAAATGAGGGGCAGTGCACATTGGGAACCCAAAGCCCTTGAATAAGTGAAGCGGCATGGTATTACAGAGGGGTTGCAGGGAGGAGATAAGCCAGTTAAGGTACACTGTAGTAAAAAGGAAATATGCAACTTTTCCCTTGTTCTCAAATGCTTCCTCCCACCCACTATCATCAGGCTAATTCTGCCAGACAAGTCCAACTGGACCAAGGGATGTGCACTGCAGTTAGAAACATGGATAATTTAATATAGATAATCTCTCTGGATAGTGGAGGGAGTTGCGATACTGGGAAGAAGGAGAGATGGTGGAATAGAAAGGGGGAATCAATTTTAGGGGCTTACGTATAACCTCCTCTCTGAGGTATGGACAGTGGGGGTTGGGTAAGTGAAGGGACACATTGGGCAGTGTATGATATGAAAAGGTAATAATAATTTATAAATTGTTGAGGGTTCATGGGGGGGGGGGAAGGGAAATATGGAGACCTGCTGCTGGGAACCTAGGTGGTGAGAGGATGTTTTGAGGGTGATGATGGCAGCAAGTGTGCAAATGAGGCCTGCATACAATTGATGTATGTATGGATCAGCCCCCAATAAAATGATTTATATAATAAAGGAGGGGGAAGGAGGAGCTTATATCAAGGGCTCAGGTAGAAAACATTTGGAAATGAATATGGCAACATGTATAAAAATATGCTTGATACAAATGATGCATTGAATATTATAAGAGCTGTTAAAGCCCCCAATAAAATCGCTGGGGAAAAAAGGAGGGGGAAAGAAGAGCCTATACCAAGGACTCAAGTAGAAAATAATTGGAAGTGAATATGGCAGGATGTGTACAAATATGCTTGATACAAATGATGTATTGAGTGTTATAAGAGCTGTAATAGCCCCCAATAAAATTAGTGAAAAAAAGTAAGTGCCAGACATTTTTAACTCTAGGACTTGCTATATTCCACAATGAAAGAGCATGAGCTGCAATTACATTCAACAGTATGCCTGCATCCCAAAATAAATATGCTGATTTAAGACAAAAATATCATTTTATGCATATTTTATGATGCTACCTAAAAATTCTTAAAGTTCATACTAATATGTAGCAACTGAAAGAAAATCGGCGATGGTGTGTTCATCTGGTAAACTAGAGAAACAAATCCATGGGCACACATATGTATATAAAGGGGAGATTTATATGTAACAGGAATTGAACATTGAGAAAGCATTCCATCCCAGTCCAGTCCAAGGTCTTAAGTCTGATATTAGCCCATATGTCTGATAGCAGTCCATAAATTCTTCTTCAGATTCATGGAACACATACCATGTGCTGAATGAAAACAATCACAAGCCGGATGGCTAGAAGGCCTTTGGGTTCAGTGGCTTTGTAGACATCTCAGTGCTGGCAGGGTTTTCTAAGTGGCTCCTCTGGTTTCAGAGGCGCGGCTGCATCTATGTAGCTTGTCTGGCTCAGAGCACTAGGGTAGCTCCATGTTGCATCACCTCAGGGATGTCTCATAGGAGGTAAGCTTTATGAGTAGAGATTCTCCAATCGAGTGTTGTCAGTAGAGATTCTCCAAAGAAGTGAACCAAGAGAGATAGTGTCTCCGCCTCCATGGAGGAATTACCAGATTTCTCAAAATTCTCAGGAGAAGACCATGCCCAACACAGAGGTATGTCTCATTGGTTATCTCCAGATTGACAGGCTAGACTCCATCCCTACGCTCTTCATACTCATATTGACACCAGATTAGGTGACAGCCACAGATGTCCTGAAGATTGTGGTGGGTGGTGAATGTCAAGAGAAAGAAATGTCATTTGAAAAACTTTAGTGTGGTGGATATGTTCATTATGTGCATTGCACATAATAGTTAACAAACTTTAGCCTTAAACATTTCAATCTACTTTGTGTTATTTAGAATTTAACACCTGTTCTTACTAATTAATGAGAGGCAAAACTTTTTCCAGATAAGTAAAAACTGACAAACTTTATTACTAGCAGACCCGAATCTAATGAAGTGTTAAGGAAAATATTTTGGCAAATGAAAAAAAAAATGCATCAGCTCAAATTTGGTCAAAATATAGTGAATTTTGTTTAAAGTAAATATGTAATAAATGTAGGGAAGGACTTCCAAAAGTTTGTGGAGCATCAGATTAAAACATAATAGATTTTTTCCCTGTAAAATTGTGGAAGCCTCTCTTTTAATTTCTTAATTTTGAAATATCTCTTTTTTTGTGGGGGGGCATCACTGCCCTCTCGTGGGACTAGGAGGCCCAACTTTTCACCTGGAGAGCTGCTGCTGGATTTGAATCACCAACCCAGTGGGCTGCAGTCCAGCACTCAACTAGTACACCACCAGGGCTCAGCCCATCTTTAAATATCTTGAAAAAAATAAATTTCTTAAAAATGCACAATTGACCAACTAAAATCTAAATCTTACAATGTATTTGGTGACTAAAAATTACAGAAAACAGCATTGAAAATGGCAGCACACATGAAATTGTATGCTATGCAATTCTTACACTGCAGTTAAAGTGGTATAATGTTGGTTTTAATATAAAACAGCCTCAGAATGAATAAAACCAATGAATAAATGAAAAAGAAGAGTAGATAATGAGTTATAACTGCAGGAGTAGGAAATTATTTAATGCTATTCTAACAGCCAAAGTCTCTCATTCCCACCAGAAAACGTTTCCCTGCATAGGTCTGACAAGAGGGTGGGCCACAGTACTTAGTGGATTTACCTGTGAGTAAGCAGGCACAGTATTCCCTGGCGTTCCCTCTTTCTGTATACAAAAGGAATCCTCTGAGAAGCTGGGGCAGGGATCTCATTGCCAGCAACGGCCAGGAGTGGAACACATCCTATGAACCCTTGATTCCTGCTCCGTGAAGTTCCTACACAAAGAAAACAGCTATTTAATCAGAGGAGCAGCATCACAATAAGGAGGAGAGAATGAAACACTGGTGGACTTCCCAATCTATGGAGCAAGTTTAAACTGGGTGTTTTCGTGCAGTAGGTAGCATCTGGACTGGGCTAACCCTGCACCTTTCCTGAAGGAAGTTTGGTTTCTTGACCCAGAAAAGTGACTCTGATTGCCTTTGGACTGAGACTCTCCAGAATGTAGTGCCTCTGGGTGCTTAATTCAGGGAGCTGAGTTGACATAGAGCTTGAGCTGAATGTCTTTGAGTTGTGGATTCCAGCAGACTGATATGTGCCTTTGTGCATTTATAACCAGATCTGAAAGAAATTAGTAACATCTCTGGATAAATAGCTCAACCCTGAGCATTTCTCATTGGCATTACAATTAGTTAACTACCCTAATAAAGTTTTTAAGCATGAAATGTGTGTGAGTTCTATTTATCTATTGCACTGGATATTACAACCCACAGTGATTTTAAAAAAAAAGAACAATCAAAGATTCACAATAATAAAAACTGTTTAAATAGAATGAATTTATTTTGAAAAATAGCCAGTAGAAGGCAGAGAAAATAATTTAATAAAAATAAACAGGAAAGCTGAGCCCCCATGGCTTAAGTGGTTGAGTATGGTACTGCGGCCCTCAGCCTGGGCGGTTCAAATCCAGCGGGGCCTCTCAGGAGCAGTGGCTGAGTAGTTCCCACAACCACTAGAGGGCAGTGATGCCCCCCGCAAAAAAAGAAAAAAAATAGAAAATAATCAGGAAAATAATAAGTATCAGCTATAGAATTAAATCCAACCACATCTCTAGTCCAATTAAACTATATATATCAAAATTTTATGGTAAAATTTTCCATTCAAAATTATCACTTAAAGGGGCATAATTGCATGTGATCTGTATAGAATTTTCATTAAATATAAAGTTGGTTCTTATATGTTATAGGTGGGTATCTCAAATATATATGTATTTTTGAAGTAAATAAATTATTATTAGGGAAAGTAAGTTTATGGACAATGGCTATTACTGACACTCAAGACTAGTATCTCAAGACATGATTTGAAAAATTCCAGAAATAATGTCATCACTACAATGTGAGGTAATATTCCTGTCTCTATAGGTATGATAGATGCTAAAGTCCACTAAGCATTCTGTTTTTCTCATCTATACACTTTCAAAGCCATGATGGCATAGTAGTTTTGCAGTGGGTTGCTAAGTGCAAGCTCAATTGTTCAAATCACCAAGTACTCTTTGGGAGAAAGAGAAGGTTTTAATTCTGTAGAGGTACTGTCTGGAAAATTCACAGGCAGTGTTCTCTACCTTAATGGGTCACTATGCCTCACTAACTTAGGCTTGTTCTTGCTTTTTGCAAGCACTTTCTAAAATTTTTGATACTGTAATTGTGAGATTTCTTTTGTTATTACTATATTTTCCATGGTCAAACATGCAGGCCTTGGATGTGGTTAATGATATTTTGTAGCTATGTGATTATCTGTGAGACTGCTATGAACAAAAATACATACCAGTATAGGAAAATACATTGAAAATTTTTGAATAAGGTAAATCCAATGACATCACCAAAGAATGCAGGAGGTTTAAGAAAGAGAATTATTTATTTTTTAGTGTTGGCTATGGCATTTTAAAATTGTATATAGAATAGTAATAATAAGACTTAAAAAATCAGATATACTGCAGTCAAATTGAATTCCAACTCACAGAACACAACAGTATTGTCCCATATGGTCTCCCTGGCTGTAAATATTTACAGAAACAGATTGCCATACCTTTCTCCCATGTATAGTAAATCAGTTTTCCAACAGTTTTATTGGCATATAATTCACATACCATAAAAATCCATAGTTCTATCATATAAAAAAGAATTATACAATCATAACCACCATCAATTATATTCTTGTACTCGTCATTATTAGCTCCCCATTTCCCCACCCACTCACCCCTGCCATGGCCCCAAGCACCATTCACGCACTATAGACTCATCTATCTTGGATTTCATAAATAGAAAAATGTTAAGAAAACCAAAGAAAGAACAACCAAAGCAAAAGATCTGAAAAGCTAAATTAAAAGGGAGTATATAATATTAAAAACTAGAAAAAATTTAAATGGATCATAAGTAAATTGAGTTTTAGGATGCCTAATTTTCACCTAAATGCACTTGCAGTAAGTCACTTTCCAATGCAGCCTGCATGCTAGCAAGGGCAATTCACATCTATGGTCAGCTGGGATTCCTGAGGGGCTCAATTCAATCCACAGGAGAAGACGATGGTATTACAGTTTGAACTAACTACATCTGCAGTGATTGAGTTTATATTTCTTTCTGTCTGAAAGCAGGTCTACTCACATCTCTCCCCTCTGGGAGAGAAGGGGTTTTACCAGAGGTGAAATCCATGGGCAGATATTGCAAATAGATGTTGGAACTCAACTCATCCATAACCTTCTGCCAACTAGGTGTTCACAATTTAAACACTGATAGCATTCTCGAATTTAGATTTGGAAGATGCTGTTCATGATCTTTATGTCTTAAGAGACATTATCTTTCTTCGGTATGGAGTTAGTTGAAATCTTAATTAGATGGTTGCTTGTTTGAAAAATTATCCTTTAAGGCCCTGATGCTATTCTTTCTGAAAGCAAATCATTTATGAGTTTCATCTCTGCAAGTCAACAATTACTGTATTGTGGTTGATAGCTGGCCTATACTCATATAATTTTCTTTTCTCAACAGTGTATTAAATTCTACACCATTGACTACTGTAATGGTATTATCAATGCACAGTGGTCATATATTGAGTTACTGACTGTAAAGTTGGCTGTTCTAATCTTCTAGTTCCTCAGAGGAAGGACAGGACTTGCTGTTTCTGTGAAGACTTACAGGCTCAATGACTCACAGTGGCGACTCATCCTGCCCTTTTGGGTCAATGCTGCTTTCAAGGAAGTGAAAATAATACTCCCGGAGGATGATCGAAAGTGTTCTCTAACATAAAATGGCAATGATGTTTCTGAGGTAAACTTGAGACATACATGAAAAAATAAAGCACAAATGGATTTGGGATTTGTATTTCATATTAGCCCTATTCTAAAAACCATAGTTTTTTTAATGATGTGGCCCTGCTAGATGCTTGACCTCATTAGAAGACCACTGAAGATCTGATGATAGAGCAAAGTGTGGTGAAGAGCTACATGGTGGTTGGTTATCAGAAAAAAAGTGTTTGTTTGTTTCTAAATTAATATTTGTTTTTGTCCATATATGAAGTCCAGGATAGAGAAGGTAACTGGATTAATGGTTCCTTGAGGTTATGAGAGGGGGTGCTGAGGGGAAATGGGGAGCTAATAAGAATGAGTACAACAATGAAAAAATGTTCTTAATATGATTGTGGTGATATTTGCACAACTCTGCTTAATATGAATGATAGCACAATAAAACTATTGAAGAAGAAAAGAAGTCATATTGGTGAGACTCGCTTTACATGGTTTAGATATGTTTTCAGGAAAGAAGACCCTACAAAAGCACTTCGTTTTATTTAAAACAAAGAGTAAGCAAAAAAAAAAAAAAAAAGCAGCTCCTCAAAAATATAACTTGATACAGTGGTTGAAGCAATGGACTTGAACATAATAGTCATGAGCATGTTTCAGGATGGGGCAATGATATTGTGCATAGTTATGATTAATCAAAATGCACTGCACAGAACCTAACATTTTTTATTAGTTGGGATTTAATACATATGGCATATCACTGCACATTTCAATCACATCAAGTAGAGTTTTACGACTGCATTCGCAGTTTCCTACCATTCTTTTTCTACATGGAGTCCTTGACATCATCTCCCTTTTATTTCCTTTCACCCTTCCAGTGAGCTTCCTCCTCCCAAAGTAGAATATTTTGAACCTACTTGCTGTCGTTATAGGTTCAGAAATCCTAGGTTGATGTATACATCAAAAAAGATGTGTCTCTGTAATTTCTGTATGTGTGAAAGCCATTTACCTACCTTGTAGCATGAAGCAGTCTATCTGATGCAGAAACAGAGGCTGACAGGGTACTTTGAATCTTGATATATATGTGTTCAAGTCCTCAGTATTTTGTAGCTATTTAATAGTATTAATCATTTCATTTATTTTGTTACTCCAACTTGATTGAGAATCGGTTACACTATATAGAGGCATCAAAATAGGATCTGTGGTAAATATTTTGCTGCAGCGAGTTCTGAAGCCTTTGCTACGGGGAAAATATTTTTTCATAAAATTCAATTTCTATGGATTTATTATGCTATGAATATTCATATCCTGTCATAGTATGATTTAAATTGTATGTGGCATTTATAGATAATTTACTTGAGGAAATTCGGAGCTCTTACAGAGCAGAATCTGAGTTTTAAATTCAACCTATATGCTATGATATCTTTGGAAAGGGCTCACAGGTCCAAAATTACTGAAAAGCAAAGAGTACTAAGTTGATCCAAAGTACCTCCAACTTACCAAGATACCTGTGGTACACTACTGAATGTGTGAAGTCTAATATTATATAAGCATATGTTGCCTAGCTTGGTAAGCTAGTTTATTTACTAAACCCATTCTTATTTAAGATTTTAGTAGCTAACTTAATTAGGCTATTAATGTAAATCTGAAATTAGCCCCATTTTAAAGTTGCTTACAGAGTACACAAATTTAACATGGTATTAAAGAAAGATTTTTGTGTTTAGAACTTCTAATAATGAATTTCCATTGTATATATGGGTTTCAGCTTTGGCCATGACCAACAATAGATAGAAGAGATGTGGTAGAGTTTAAAATATATAAATACCAAAACAATTATTATTGTGTATCTTCTTTTGTATTTAAGACTATCACATGTGCACAAAAATAAACATTTTATTTGAAATTGTACTTTTCAAATTTAGGTCAACAGTCACACAAATGAGTAATGATAACTTTGAAGCTGAAAATGTCCTAGATTTTTTACTTCATTTTGAGAAATATTCTTTTTCTTTTTAACCAGACTCAAAAATTACAGCTTCCACATTCAGAAGAGATAAAAATAATAGGAAATGGACATTTGCTTATAGGACAGCTCAACAGCTCAAGAGTCACGATGAGCCTTAACTGTGAATTTTGTTTCTAAGCTATACCCTTTCCTATGCTAAATCAAAATGAACATTTCAGAAGTGATGTTCGCTAAGGGCTTAAACGTTGTGTTATTCTAAAATAAGTGCCAGTTGACCTGGATATGATATATATATATATATATACACACACACACATATATATCAGCAGTTTATGTTATGTATGCATATTTAAATCTACATTGTATAAGTAAATAAGACTCATTTGTTTGTATTTTTCATTGCCTTAGATGAACTGAGCCTGTCAATATAAATCTTGGTTTTATTTCCTATTATTTGATTCCTATTTTTGTTATTAAGCAATTCTTAAGTTTGTAATAAGATATATGATTGCAATAACAATCCAAGTAACAGCTTCAATAAGCTTTCATTAAAGTGGGAACAAATGTACTGACTGTGATAATACAATAGTAATAAGACAAAAACTAAGTATTTTCAGTGGATGAATCAACAAACAGACAATTATATGATGTCAGTATTATACTAGACTTGCATTCACACCTGAATGCTATTCAATGTTAAAGAACAACAACGAATTTTCAAAGCACCCTATAATAGGGTATAGAATGGTAACAGAGGGTAAATTGTTCATTTAGATAAGGGAAGTTTATAACAAAATTATCTAGGCTCATGAGGACTTTGGGAGATGCACAATAGTTTAAGACAAAGATATAAACATTACTGAGTAACCAATTCTGAAATAATAGTAGTACTATCTTCTAATGGATACAAAACTAGACACTGTGACTGAATGAGAATGGAAATGCCATGGTATTATATACATTTATATATGATATCTATGTCTATTATCTATCAATCTATTGAGAGGAGAGAAAGATTTGACAGTAGGTCTTTCGGCATGTGTATTTATAAGGACCAAAATATATCCATGAATACATTAAATCATAAGGGGTAAAGTTCTGAAAGATATATCTATAACCCAACATTTTGAAGAAATTAATCCTATATCTGGGTCCTCAGTACTGAAGTCTGCCAGTAGGGAATGGAAGTAGAGGACATTGAGGTGAATTGGAATAGTATAATGCTTATTCCACAAAAGCAATGTTTTGCTTCCTAATTTGGTAAATAGTAACCTGGTTCACAAAAACTTGTGAATATCCATCAAATGAACAACTATTTATTAGTGTCTTCCCATCAGGGTAAACAAAATTGCAAAAAAAGATACAAGTAAACAATTAGTCCAAGAAAACTAGTTGATCATTTAAACAGCCTTCATTATCCTGAGACATGAAGAACTCTAGAGTGCCTAGCACCCAGTTCCAACCAGAAAGAATCAGAATTGGAGGTTTTTGGTAGAATGGGAGAAGATATGGAACCAAACTGAAAATCATAAAGCCATCACTTTTACTGGTTTATTGATCTGATAAATACTGACTCCTGATCTGATGAAGAACGCCTGTGAGTGTGGCCCTTAGACACAATCTTGAGGCCTGGAGCTGAATTTACCCTTTGAGGCAACTTTCTTTGAAACAACACCAGTGGGCAAGGGTGGATTATTTGGCACAATCAGCAACAGGAGATGGAAGGACTGAATTTGCTCAGAGTAGAACTCAACAGGCAGTAGGGAGCGAAAAGAAGAATTCATGGAAATACTAAACAGCGAAAAAGGAAAATTGCTGTAAAATCATGGAAATTAAAATCAGTGTCCTGAGTCACAATGCACATGACTTATTGTGAACTTGAAAACTTGGGTTTCTGAATCACAGAACCTTTATCTGAATCACTATTAAAATAACAATAAAACAGTGATACAAAGGTACTGGAATTAGATAGTGATCAGAATGGGTCAATAGAGGCTGAGAGTGGTACTGGGAAACCCTAGGTTTTCTTACAGAGTGAAATGAGTTCCAGAAAAGTATTTGGCTACATGATTTGAAGTTAAAAATAAATGTTTATTTCAAGCGTTAAAGCCCCCATCTATCTTCATCATCATAACCATCATTGTCATAATGAACACATACTGAGATTGCCTAAGATGGCACAACTTCAAATACTGAGCTGTGGTGTCGATGTGATCATTGTTCCTGTGTTATAAAGAAATAGAAGAGGAGGGAAAATGAAGCAGCTAGCCATGAGGCTTGGTGTATAGCTATTATGGCATTAGTGGGCTGCCTAGCTCATTTTAGCAATACTCGGAAAATTGTCTTATATGCTTGTTCTTATTGTTTACTGCTTTATTTAAAATAGCCATTTCTTTTTTAACTTAACACGAGTTCACTGGTGGTTCATTGTATTACACACTGGTCTGATAAGTGTTTGGTAGGTAGTTCATACTTTCTATGCAGTCCAGAGCAGAAAGATGATGCTGTCTGCTCCCATTAGAAGCCAGATCAGTTTCACTCTGGCCTGGAGGGTAAATGTGCATTAGAAATAACTAAATGGAAAAAAGTTTGATACGGTGTGCACTTAGTTTTGATAAGATTTGTTGTTTTTGTTGCCACTCTAATTCCAGGAGACCCCGGGTGTGCAGAGTAGAATGTGCACTGAAAGCTGTGCTTTTTCAGGAGCAGATTTCCACACCTGTCTTGCAAGTGCACTTCTGGGCACTTATTTATTTTTTATTTTTTCTTATTTTTTTTTGTTTATTTAATACTTTAATGGGGGCACTTACATCTCTTATCATAATCTATACATTTGTACATATGTTACCACCTTCATTTTCTTTTTTTTTTAGGGGGGGACCTCACTCTCCTCTGGTGGGAGTAGGAGGCCCAGCCTTGCTCCTGGAGAGCTGCTGCTGGGTTTGAACCACCAACCCAGTGGGCTGCAGACCCGCACACAACCACTTCCTCACTGGGGCTCAGCTGCCACCTTCATTTTGAAAGCAATGTTTTTTCTATTTGAGCTCTTGACAGCAGTACATCATCCCCCCCCTCCCTCCCTCCCTCCCTCCCTCATGAACCCCTGATAAACAATAGATTAATATTTTCATATCCTACATCATCCTCTGCTACCTCCCCCCACATTTATATTGGTAGTACCCCTAGGAGGGGGCTATAAGTCAATTCTTGTTATAGATACCCCTTTTCTGCCCCTTCACCTTTTGTTTACTGTCTTAGTATCTCTGTTCTCATTGTTAGTCCAGAAGATTTTATCTATCCTGGATTCCCTGTGTTGTGGGCTCTTATCTGTAGTAGTGCATATGTTTTAGTCTATTCTGATTTGTAAAGTAGAATAGAGGCCATGATAGTGGAGAAGAGTAAGCATTAAAGAACTATAGGAAAGTTGTATGTTTCATCGGTGCTATACAGCACCCTGACTGACTTGTCTCTTCCTTGTGACTCTTCTGTAAGGGAATGTTCAATTAGGTCTCCACTCTGCCCCAATTTCAACCCACCTATTCATGCTGGTGATTTTTTTCTGGGTATTATATTTTCTGGGTATTTCTGATCTCTGATTCTGTCAACACATTATTATCACATAAGTTGTTGTACTTCTTCCATGTGGACGGTGTGGTTCTCAGCTAAATAACTGCTTGTTTATCTTCAAGCATTTAAAAGCCCAGCAGTTATATCTTTTGATAGGGGGGCACCATCAGTTTTCATCACCACATTTTCTTACATATCCATTTTGTCTTCAGCAAGCATGTTGGACAGGTGAGCAACGCAGAAGGCTGGATTATTAGAACAAAGTGTTCGTTTGTTGAGAGAGTACTTGAGTCAAGGCCCAATGTCTACTTGCTGTCTTAATTCTTAACATGTGTATATAGGTCTATTTTCCTATAGTTATATATAAATATATTTACATAAATGCATCCCTATATTTAGACCTCTATGAATGTCCTTTCCCTCCTAGTTCTTTTCTCATTTCCCTTTTACTTTCTTCTTGTCTTACTCTCATCTTTGACCTTCATTTGGGTTCAATAATTTCTCACTGTTATATTGCCTTTGATTAAGCCCACAATGCATCCTATGGCCTTCTCGTCATTGACTTTAGCTCATTGGCTATTCCCTTGTCCCTGAGTTGCTCGATTCCCTTTTCCTTTCTTCCAGCTCCCTTTCTTCCATAATCCCCTGGTACCATCAGTCTCAATGTTGTTTTTTTTTTGTCTCCAGATTTGTTATCTTCCCTATCTTATCTAGATAGACATGCAGAGACATTAATAAGTGCAAAAAGCAGACAAAACCAACAAAACAACAGCAAAAAGAAAGCCAATGACAAAAAAAGGAAAAGCCTATAAGTATTTCCAGGTCTGCTTTTTGAACTTTAGGAGTATTTTCCACTAGAGACTGGTGGGTTGCCATACTCTGTCGTCAGAGTCTTTTTTGGGGGTGGGGTGGGGAATGTTCCCTGGGGATTTCATCACTTTGCTTCCCTCGCTGCTTGCTGCATGCCCACAGTGTTTTGTTCCCATTGGGCACAATGCCTGCTCTGTGTCTCCAAAGTTGGCCCAGTAATGCTCTGGTTCAGTGAGGGACATCATGTCTCATGGTGGAGCCACCCAATGGTCCTCTCTGTCTGCTATGAGCAGGACTATCTTCCTCTAAGCTTGATGGACCAGGATGTGTCCCCCTCACTCTAATATCCTCTTCATTTTACCTCTGTGCTCTAATTAGACCTGTCAATCACCCCAAGCTGTAGCTTCAGTACTGCTAGGGAGGGGAGGGTCCACATCACAGGGATAGGACTCAGCCACACAGACTTCACTATGGGTTCCCTGGCACACGCTGTTATGCTGTATTCACACCTTAGTGCATCAGGTGGAAGACTGGGTTCTCCCTCTCCTGTGGAGATATAGACAATGCTCTCCCTTTGGGGGATTTAGTGCTCTGCTCCCCACCTATCCATATCTTCTTTCCTCTCTCTGCTTTCCCCCCTTATTTAGTTGGATGCTGCAGCGGTCATGTGCTTATGTCAATTTCAAGATTGAGATATACAGTGATGTCTAGCCTGTTTATCTGGAGACAGCCACTGAGTAGCCACTTAGGTCTCTGTGTGGGCATGGCTTTCTCCTGAGACTTCTGTGAGATCTCACGGTACTTCACTCATGGAGATGAAAGGCCATCTCCCCAGTTGTTGGGAGTCACTCTGCAAGACGACAATCTATGGACAAGATAATATGGCAGCATCCCAGGAGCTGAAGAAGCCAGAGGAGAAGCCACATGGTCTTACCCTGATGCAACCAGACCTCTGAAGCTGGAGAAGCCATGTGGAGACTCCTGCCAGCACTGAGTTGCTTCTATCACCATTGGACGCTGTTGATGGACCCTCAGTCCTGGAAGCAAGGAACCATGGGGAGACCCCCACCAATGTCGGGACTCTGCACCTACTGGCCTGTGACTTCATGAGTGGGAAGGGGACTTTATAGACTGGTATCGGCATATGGGCTAATATCGGACTTTTGACTTTGAACTGGATTGGGTTGAGATGCTCTCTCTATGCTCCATTCCTCTTATATATAAACCTTTCCCTTATATACATAGGTGTGTTTATGAATTTGTTTCTCTAGTCTACCCGGACTAACACAGATGCTATATGTATCACTGGATTGAGTTTGACCCCTGCCATAGTACCTGAACCTCACCACAGGCATGGTTATATTTAGTAGCATATCCTCTATGCTCCATTGTTTTTTTTTGTTTTTTTAGCTTATCTCAGTACATGCTTTACTTGTGCTTTTCTGCTTGGCTTACTTCGTTTAGCATAATTTCCTCCAAGTCTTCTCATTTGGCAATGTGCTTCATGCATTCATCCCTGCTTTTTAGGCAGGCATAGTACTCCATTGTATGTATGTACCACTGTTTTTATCCATTTGTCTATTGATGGAGATTTGAGTTGTTTTCAATGCCTTGCAATTTTGAACTGTGCCAGAATGAACATTGGAGCACAGAAGTCTGGTCATAGTTTGTTCCTGCTTCTCTAGGTATATGTCCAGTAGGAAGATTGTTGGGTTGTATGTTAGCTCAATTTTCATCTGTTTTAGATATCAACAAATTGATTTCCATAGTGGCTGTACATACCTACTGTGTTAGTCTGGGTAGACTAGAGGAACAAATTTCATAGACACGCATATGGATATAAGGGAATGGTTTATATACAAAAGGAATGGAACACTGAGAAAGCATCCCAACCCAGTCCAGTTCAAAGTCATAAGACCGATATTAGCCCATATCCCCAATATCAGTCTATAATGTCTCCTTCCAACTCACAAAGTCACAGGTCAGTGGGTGCAGAATCTCAGTGCTAGCAGGGGTGTCCCCATGGCTCCCTGCTTCCAGGGCTCAGGGTCTATCAACAGCATCCCATGATGGCAGAAGCAACTCATCGCTGGCAGGGGTCTCCACTTGGCCTCTTCAGCTTCAGAGGTCTGGCTCCATCAGGGCAAATCCATGTGGCTTCTGCTCTGGTTCCTCAGACACTGCCATCTTGTGTTTGTGACCATTTTGCTGATGATGCTGTATATGTTGTGATCAACATTTGAAATATCAGCAGGATCTCCCATGATGGACAAGTTTCAGTAGACCTTTCAAACTAAGATACACTAGGAAGAAAGACATAGCAATGTACTTGTGCCTATGAAAATCAGCATAACAGAATAATGGCTGACACTGTACTAAAAAAATTGCCTCAGGCTAAGGCCCGGTGGCTTATGTGGTTGAGTGCGGGTCTGTGGCCCACGGGCTTGGTGGTTCAAATCCAGCAGCAGCTCTCAGGAGCAAGACTGGGTAGTTCCCACCACCACTGGAGGGCAGTATTGCCAAAATGAAAAGAAAAATTCCTCTAGGTTGGAAGACACAATATGCACAAGATGTTGCACAGAATGGAACTACGTTTTGCTCTGCTGTCCATGAGTTCACTTTGCTTTGGAGCTGAGGCAAAGACCACAAACAAGAACAATTTTATTATTGTAGCATGTCTGCTGGTGTCAGTGAGATTTCTTCATTCCTCAAGACCCAGTTGCAATAGGAGACATTTGGGGGAAATTTTTGAGAATTTATTTTAATTATATATGCAGGTATGTATATGTATATATATATTTGTGTTAATTCAATTTTAATTCTTATGATACACATTGCATTTAGAGAAGCAAATGGATTAATGAATGGATCTGATGAAGTACCAAACAGCATATAGCCAGTAATAGATCTCATTTTGGAAACAGTTTGAGTTCATATTCATCACAAAATATAGCACCATTGTCTTATATAAGTAAATGTATAAATTCTGACATTGTATAATTCTCAATCTTTTGATCTGCCTTACTTTTGTCTTTCTCTGGAAAATGGAATATTTCTGATTGTTATATAAATCTTCTTCAGTGTTTCTCTCTATTTCATTGTCATTTTAAAAATGAGACTAACAACCTACGCAAAAGATAAGGAGAGTTGTGAAGAAACTAAAGCATTATTTATACTAACATAAATTGTGCATAATGGATTCTATGATATATATGTATATAAAGTGTTCCATAGAATATTTAAAAAGCCTATTCTACAAGGGACATGGATGATATTATATATGAAATTGATCTCTATAATTGAAATACATTTTATGATATTTAGAAAATCTTCCATGAGGACCTAATAAAAGGAAAGAAAATAGCAATGTAAACTAGATATAAATTATATAATTTAATTCCAATGCTCAAATAATATAGCAAGAACATTCAATGTAAATTAATGGGGTAAATGCTGATATCAAATGACTACAGGTTTAATATAGCTATTTCAATTCACATTTCAGGTAAATTACAAGTAGATGGATAAATTCAAGTATAGGTGTATGAATACATAGAAGGCAGATACTTATTTTAGATCTCAATCAGCTTTAGCTATTTTAACTTGCCGTCAGGACAGATTGTGAAAAAACCATCTGACATGAAGTGATTGTATTCTACTGTAGCAAAGAAAAAAATCACAATAGAGGGGTTATAACCTAACGTATTTTGTGTGTATACTTTATAGATGCATCATTTTTAAGTGTTCATGGAATATCCTAGAATAATGCCTGCATACAGCTTACTTGTGCCTGTGCTTCTTTATGAAGAAAGAGTAGAGAGATTTGCTTCCTTAGATAGTTGGTAGAAAACAGTTTATCAAATATATATGTGTGCACATATGGGCACACAGCAAACTTAATCTACAGATATAGAGACAGCTAACAAGGAAGAGTATGGCATTTACCCCACTCCCCACCTCAGTCATCCCCCAGGGCCTGACCATCAAGGATGTCTAATCTAAGAGATCAAAGGCAGCCAGTGCTGAGGGTAATAAACCCTGCAGAACTCCCTGATGCTTTGGAAGCACAAATAGATAGTTTTGTGTGGGATAGAAAGAAGCCAGTTTTTTGTAAGGTGATATTTTATCTTCCAACTTTTCTCTTCTATCAGGCATAGAGGGAATAGAAATTATTCTGAATTTATTTGGATGAACTTTCTACAGATTTTCATTATTTCTCCATTTTATTAAGTGGCAAAGGGAATAGACTTCTCTACAATTATGCTGCCATGATGTGTCTTCTTTATAAAACTACATGCCTCGTATTAACATTTGCAGAATTGTACATGAGTACTGTAATTTAAACAACTACACACATACACGCATATTTGGCTTTATTCCATATGTGTATATCTATACATATATGTATATGTGTAACTTTAATGAGGTCTTTAAGAATATATAACTTTACCCGCTTTTGCTTATATTCAGTGAGTACTATTGTCCCTTAATTTACTATGCTGCAGTTAGACATTTCAAATTCATTTCCACTACAAGTTCTTGGTGTGGATTTCATTTCCCAATATACTCCACCTCTCTGCATCTAAAAACGTCTTACTCATACTTGGAATTCCTATCCAAATTGCATTCTCCCCAAGTATTTAACTGAACCTCTGGTCATAAAATGTTCTATTACTATCATCTTTGCAATACCTTATCTCCATGGAAATTAATATTCATTTTTGTGATAGGATCTTTTTTCTGAGCCGCTAACCAAAAGGCCAGTGATTCAAAACTACCAGAGTCATCACAGGAGAAAACGGGGCTTTCCATGAAAGTTCAGATTAGCAGTCTCAGGGGCGGTTTCCTTTGGCCCAATAGGGTCCCTTTGAGATGTAATCGACTTTTGGCTGTGAATTGAGTTCCTCCACAAAATTGTAAGTTTCACTAGGCCAATCTTCATGGGCTCCTTCACATGTTTTCTTTTTCTTTTTTTTTCGTTTGTTTGTTTTTTGGGGTATCACTGCTCTCTGGTGGTGGGAGTAGGAGACCCAGCCCCACTGCTAGAATTGAACCTCCATCCCAGTGGGTCACAGTCCTGCACACAACCACTACACCACCGGGGCTCAGCACCACATGTTTTATTTTTCTAAGAGCTATCATAGCTCTGAATTCTCAATCAATGATTTTCATTGGATGGATTGATATACTTAAATATATATATTTTTGGGGGGCGGGGCATCACTGCCCTCTGATAGGAGTTGGAAGCCCAACCTTGCTCCTGGAGAGCTACTGCTGGATTTGAAGCAGCAACCCAGTGGGCTGCAGTCCCACACACAACCACTATGCCACCGGGGCTCAGCCAAGTTTAATTTTTGAATTACCTAAAATCTAATATCATCGTTTGGATATCTCAGCATGGATCTGTCAGTTTTGTCACCTTGTGGTGTCTTGTGCATTACTTTGATCCTGGAACATAGCTTTGTCTTTAAATATCAGGAGGCTGGAACCGACCTGGCAATCTGCTTGCAAAAATTAGACAAAGAAAACCTAATAGATCACAAGAACATTTCTGAATCAGTTGCTTAGAACATATCATTAGAGAGGATTAAACTTTGGAGGAGGATATCATTGATATAATACCTAATGATTATCTCAAATACACTGGTGATTGTGAGCTGGATGCATGCTTTGTTGTATACATGCTTATTATGAATACCACTTGTCTCCACTACTTGTACATATATAACAGTGTATATTAGGAATGGACCTCAAAGGAAAGTAAAAATATGTTACATGAAAAGCCAAAAGCATTTGAATTATTAAATGAAAATGATGGCAAATATGGTTTCCAGTGGACAAAGTTTACAGTATACATTTAATAGGCTATTTACCTTCACATTTGCAAACTTGTTTAAAACCCCAACCAAGTCTAAACGCACTGCCAGTCAGGGGAGTTTGCCTTAGGGAGACCTTTTGTCGAGTGTCTGAGAGTGTAACTCTTTACAGGAGAAAGCAGTGTCATCTTTTCCTATTTGTGTCCCTGGCACCTAACCCCAAACGCCAACCTTACAGACACTGCTTACCCAGTTAAAGCAAATTAAGAAATAAACAAAGCAAAATGGCATAAGAACAAGCTTCACTTATCAAAAGGGAGAAGAATTTCATTCTTCATTTATTTGTAATAACTCTTTCCTGAGAATATTAAATTTAATAAACAGATCCTCATTTTAAATCTTTTTAGCAGCCCAGATGGGTTCAGTTGCTGAAAAAGTATGCATAAGGACCCACATAGCATTTTTTAATCAAATAATTAAATACTGTCCTTTTACTCCGTGAAATGCTTTTCGGAAAATTTGTTCTACTAGCTCAACACATTAATTTTCTGTCCAGGTAGACAGGAGAATTGAGAATCCAGGGTTATGTTTCATCTTTGTGTTAAAAGCCAACTCATTTCAAAGATAAACTGCATTTCACTTTTTCTAAAAGGAACCTTAACTCCTGAGACTGTCCTGTTGCTGCTTCTCAGGCCAATAGTTCTACTTTGTTTTTGTTGTTCTTAAAGCTTCAGTAAGTTTCACATGTTCTGTATTTAGTCTTTAGAGTTTACTTTTAAGAGCCCTAAACACTTTTTTCCTACATCCAATTTGAAAAACTGTAGATTTCAAATAGCCACAGGCAGTGCACCTCTATATTTGGATTTTGAGTTTTAGTCTTTCTATACTTTGGAAGGACACTGTTAGCTAATTAATTTATTTAGAAAACATAGAGAACAAGAATATTGACACAGTACACAATGAAGGATTCCATACCTTGTAGGAGATTTTTGTTGAGTATTTTTTGCCATTATAGATCCCTCTACCAAAAATTCTACTCAAAGACATATTTTGACCTTTTCACATTTCTTTACTGATCCAAATGTAATCAGTTTATATAAAAGCAAGAAACAACAGTTGAGCACAGAGTTTTAGTCTTACATCCCATCAATTGATTATTTTTTCTTTTAAAATTCTTGTCAAAGGCATTCATGAATTCACATTATTAGGACTCTTTAAAAATGTAGGAGTGTGTAGAAACAATTTTTTTTAAAAAAAGGGCTAAAACCCTTCACCTTAGGATAACTTGTCTCCATCTATCAGTATTTTTAGAATAATGATAACCCAGGGGAGATTAAGCATCAATAGCATAATCTGTCCAGTTCTGTGGAGAGTGGTCTGACAAGAAATGATGCTTCCTCAAGAAAAAAAAAATGTTGTAAAAGGCAGTCTCTGTTTGATATTTCAAGATTTTCTAAAATGATTTGGTATTGTGCCTCTTCTTTCTCCCACTCTGCAATTGAAAAGGATAGCAGTTGCATTTAAGCAGAGTAAACAGTTGCATCTAGTGTAATTTGGAAGCAGGTCAGAATATAACTTGATTTCTTAATTTATTTATTCTTTTATTTAAACATTTATTATAAGAAAATTCTATATTCCTGAGAATAAATATGTCATTTTAAGTTAAACTATTAATTTCCTCTGCTGATCTTTTAAAAGTTTGTAGATTATATTGCAAAGCAGGATAATTCCCTAGTTGATATGAAAGAATTTAAAAACATATTCAACCTGTTAAATTTCTTTCACAACTTAAAAAATATCTCTAAAATACGACTGCTTAATCATATTGATGGAATTTTGAGTATCTAGTTAATCTTACTCTAAGTCTTTGAAACTTTCATCACTATTAGTCTGTGCGTGTGTTGAACTCTGGTGGCTTACGTGTTTCTATGGTACTGCTACTTGACCGGTATTTTCAATACCAACAGGGTTGCCTATAGTGAACAGGCTTCAGAACAGTTGGTAATTCTGAGTGATTACTCGTTTGAACATTATGAACAGTGGGGAAATGATGTCTTATGTAGGACCAGAAGGCGAGTCCCTCCAGTTTAAAGGCAGTCAATGCATTGATTCTTCTTTGTTCTTCCCTTTTCAGTGTCCTATTTTCACAGAAGGCCAATGAAAATGCCAAGTGCACTCTAGTCAATTTAATATAATAGAACAACTAAACAGGCATTTACAGATGCAACACACACTGAGCACAAATGTTGCTAAAGCATTTAGAATTGATACCTTGTGAATGAGAACTAATACATTTTATAAGATGAAATATTGTGTTTTAATTGTCCACTATTTGAATATATATTAAACTAATAATCCCTGGAATTCCATTAGAAGTAATATTTTAATAGAAACAATGAAAGTAACACATTATTAAATAATTTAATAATTAAGCTAGTACATAGCCATATTTTAAGAACCACAAATAAAGTGACATATTAGAGATATATATGCAACACACATTTAATTTTCCTAAATATGTACAAATTAACTTATTATTCCATAATCACTCTTTCTGAATGAAAGTTTCTTTCAATTCAATAACATTTCATTAAATGGAAGAATTATGCAATTTGTCATCATTTAATTGAGAAGTCAGTATTAAAAAATCTATTCTAGTTTCTGCAATTTTCCATTGCTAACATTATTGATTTATTATAGATTAACTCTAACTTCAAATTTATAAACAAATTACATACTTGATATATTTCATTAAATTCACTACTTTCACTACTCTATCATAATTTGTGAGGAGTCTTGAAGAAACCATTAGGTAAATGTTGGTCTGTTAACTTCAAGGTCAGAGGTGCAAACCCACTGGCCCCTCTGTAGGGAACCATGAGACTATTTGCATTCCTAAAATTCACCTCCTTACAAACCGTGTGTAGGTCACTATGAATCATCGTTGAATAGATAGGGCTTCATATTTTGCATATGTTGCAGAGGTGACTGTAACCAAATTATTAGCTTATGTCTGCAGAGTTCACAATTGGGTTAGGATACATTTTCTTTCTTACAGCCTGTGTTCATGGGTTCATATTGTCAAGTTCACAAGACCAGATCAGTATGTGAAAATAAGCATTATTTAAAAAATGGAAGAAGATCTTATTCGATTTTAAAGTGAAAGATAATTGCAAAACTACATAACTGCAAAGTTGTAGCATTATATTACTTCCAAGTTACATCATTAGGAACTCCTGAGAAACTAAACCACTGACAATTATGACCCAATCAAGATGGCACATAATCTCCCCTCTCAAAGCTAGTGCTCTTGTTTCATCGCATCTGGAGTTCACAGTTGTCACATCTATGTATATTATTAAGGAAGAATTGCTGTGAGAGTTTCCTTCATGAGAATGAATACCAGGCTAGTCCCCAGGAGGTGAAGATTAAAGATGTCCCGAAATACCCAACTTTCCCAAGATGTTATCTGGCCCATTTTCTCCTTATTCATCCCTCAGTTTATTCCTTCAAGTCTGTGAGTTCTGCAAGTTCACAGCAATGTCTCACAGAAACTGATGAAATGGAAAGAAAATGTCTCACATGGTTGCATGTGCTGTTAAAATCCTAGTACAAAGGTCAGGCCGTTATAGTTCTTAGGTGCTGTTCAGGGAGTCTGGCCTCACAGCAGCCGTGTGAACAACACAAAGAAACACTGCCCTGCACCTGCCATCCTCACGGTCATTCTTCTGGTTGACCTTTGCTTGCAACCTAATTGTCAATTCCGCTTGTCTATGGTCTTCTCCTTTTAGAATTTATGACTTGCATAATTATGACATACATTTTTATAGTAGATAACATTGTGTTTTAATTTTCTAAAAAGAAAGATGGCAGAGAGAAATGAAATGCAAGACTTTCTCTTTCTACCAAAGCTCAGTCTGGAAATGGATGTCACAAAGAATGAGGCTTTGATGGAGGTGTGAATTTTGTTTTTTATTGTATCATACCCCTAAAGAAAAAGGAAGTCAAGCCCTGTCATAGAGGAAAGATTAGGGCAATATCCCACCTTATTTGTGTAATGCAGAACTCCCTCTAAAATGCAATTATAACCATGGCCAGTTTTCTCATATTGTGTTCCTTGTTTTTATCATTTCTTTCAAAAGTAGTAATTTAGTCAAATAAAATTAATCATGAAAAGCTTTTGGCTTCCCAAACTCAATAGATTCTTGAATATCAAACTGTACTTGTTAGTATATTGAAGTTCTGGAGTATATGTTTGCTCTTAATAGTCTATTCATATATCCCAAAATTCAGTTAAACATTCAATGAACATTTGCCTTTTTCAGGTTTCTTTGTGCCAAGAACATTTTTGTACATAGAATTAAAAACTCACTGATAGTTAAGGAACTGGTGTAAAATACAACAGTGGATCAATTATTAAACTAATCCTTAAATAATGAGATATAGATCCTAATCTGGAAAATGATATCTAAATAATATATTAATTCATACTTAAATATTAAAGTGCATCTAGCATATGAAAGATAAATTTCTTCATAATCTAATCAATGAAATTGTTCTATCCATGTCAAAGTATAGTTGATTCCCTAGCTTTACTAAGGAGAAAAGAACTATCAATAGTTATGTTTACCAGTGATTTAGAATGTAGATAGTCACAATTATTTCCTTGTTCAGATATGTAAATAGTGAAAATTGTGTCCCTAACAATTTTGTTCAGTTTTTAGGTATATGCATGACAAACTCAAGATCCAGAGATTTTGAAAATATTTTACTTATTGTTTTCCTTTGTGCCAAACAAGGATACCTGTAATAAGGATACAATGAGCAAATGCACTTGATTCATTGAGTAACTACAAGCTTTGGATAAGCAAGTAAATGTGTTATCTTTTGTCTACTTTCCAAATACCACTCATAAACAGTGAAACTACTTTCTAATGACCACGCTTTGAGTCCATGTCAAAGTGGTAAGTGAGCTATTTTGTTTTACACATATAGGACTAGTGGATTATTTTCTATTTCTGTCATATTTACTAAGCATGTTTCTCTAAGATATTACAGTGGCTATCTGTTTCTAGCCAAATTCTCCCTTAAACCTCTTGATAGAGGTCAGCAGAAGAGGGTTTAAGGGACTTGATGTTAAGGAGCTCAAGAAGGAAAAGAATGTTTTGAAACTGATTTGTGGTAGTGATTGTACAATACTGATGATGCATTATACAGTGTGATTGAATGATAGAATCATATCTGCATTAGCTTCCAATAAGTTGGTTTTGAAACACAGCGACAGGATATTTGTCAGATTTCTCCCTTTTAAAACCATTGCTTTCAACGGGTGGGATCCAAAGCAGCATAGTAGTTTAAGTATTGGATTGCTAACCCGAAGGTCAGCATTTTAAAACCTGTAGCTGCTTCATGACAGAAATATGAGATTTTTTACTCCCAAAAGATATACAGCCTTGGAAATCCATAGGGATGGGTCTACCTGTCCTATCAGGTGTCCCGGCCTGCGGGTCCGTAATTCGCAATTCCTGGAAGGAGGAGCGGGAATTGGGGGGACAGGAGACGCGAGAAATGGAGACAAGACAGGATTCTGATCAAGTCTTGTTTATTTGGGAGAAGTAGACCGGTTTCATAGGGCAGGCAAGCTTGGACAATTAGCATATAGTTACTGACAAGTGAAGGTCAACAAGTCTGCAATCAAGCTTCAAAAGGCAGGGCTGTTAACAGTTACAAAGGTAACTACAAACCTCAGGCAACAAACTGCAACAGAGTTCAGGCATATCCCGCCTGTATCCAGGTCAAGCATGTCCGCTGGATGGCTCCGGACAGGTCCCCCTTTTTTATTTTTTCAAATAAAATCCTCCCGGGAACTCCGCCTGTCTTAGGTTGTCAGGACACACACTCAGTCCTTACCTGTCATCGTTCAATGGCCTTCTAATGTGACCATGGCCTGTCTTAGTTTGGTAAAGAGTGCTCCTGATCTTACTCGTCATTGGCTGCAAGTTCAGCTCACGGAGGCAGAGGGTCTTATCACATACTAGTCAGAGGGTCTTATCACATTCTAGTCGTGTGCCACTCTGTTCAGTGTGTGCCACTCTGTTCAAGATCGCTCATCTCCAAGCGATAATAATGAATTTGAAGGGGCCTTGCTTGAATGGTCTCAATCTGTTGCTTAATAAATGCCATGAGGTTGTTGAATAATACTGGCCGTAATGAAGGCAAAAGCAATAAACTAACGAGGGGGCCCAAAAGTGCCAAGACGTAAGGCAACAGTCCATTAAGCCCGG
>PVJH01006216.1:0-103874 GCA_004026705.1 Nesogale talazaci
TATTTACTTTGGGGTAGAGGTTGGTAGCACCTCTAAAACTCTGAGCTCCTATCTCCATCGCTGGGGTTCAGGCTGTTCCTATGACTCAATGTCCAACGGTAGTCCTATCAGGGGGGAAATGACATTAAGGATGCAAGCACAGCTTAAAATAATCAACCACTGAGATCAAAAGGGCAACAGATAACCAAGATCCGTATTCAGATGAGTAAGGAAAGAAGGAGAAGATGGGATGTGGAAACAGGCAAGAAATGGGATAAGTGATATTCCCTTGTAGATTGCAGTCAATGATAGGAAACAAAACCTGTGTGGATTTTTGAATGGAAGATTAATTTGTTCTGTAAACCTGAACCTAATTCCCAATATAAAGTTTAAAAATTTTTCTTTAAAACAGGCCCAGTTGTTAACTGCACTCCCATATCTGCTAACCAGGGCAAATAATTAATCTTAAAGCTTCGTTCATCCAAATTATTTTTATAATGAAAGGAAGTTCTTTTCTTTATTAAAAGGATGTCAAAAAGATCTATTGACTGGCACCTATATATTAGTACTATCAGTTTGTTATGTCTTCTTATCACCCTCAAATTCTCCCTATTTTCAGAAATCTGCATGCCATTAGCCTGTCTTTACAGATCAGTTGATTCAATACTTTATCATTTATATTGCCTTTCTTTGAGAAATTTCAACTCTTCATATCCCACTTTAGATTCCTCTACCATGGGAGAGACATTCCTCTATAAAAGATAACCATGGCCTTGATATTCTGAGGCTGTCAAACATCAACCATGAAAGCTTCACCTGGTGTGAGGTGGGGGAGTGGATGATCGCTAAGGCAATAGAGAGAGGTGTGATTTAAACTCTGTCTCTAACACTTCATTTGTTAGCTGTGGCAGCCTATTTGCTCTATGTCACACCAATAAAGTTATAGAAATTGAAGTTGAAATTAATCTATTTCCTTTTATCTCTGAATCAGTTCCTTCCTAATCTGACACAAATGGAATTTTTTATTCTGAGCTTGTTTTATTCTACTTGCTTACGGCAAATGTATGATGAACATTTTTGCAGGGTCAAACTGAACCACAAATTTAAGTTTAATTAAATGTGGGAAAGGACTGCATGTATTGAGTACTCTATACTCTTCTTAGCTTTTATTTTATTATTGATTTAATACACAGATATTAACAACATGTGAGACCACTCCCAACTCACTTAGTCCTGGGTAGTGCTGTAACTCCTACAGCTTACCCAAAGAGCTTATCTTTAGTACTCAAGAGATATTCTTAATATGAAATATATATCTCATATACAGTTCATAATTAATCTGTTCTTTTCTTCCTGCTAACCTCTTCTTTCTTAGCCTTTTCCTCCCAAGACAGTTGCAAAATTTACCTCTTTGAAATTACAAAAAAATGTAAAACTTAATATTAAATAAAACAAAAGATTTTAGCATTTTCCCTGAATTTTGGTTCTTCTATAATATATAGAGAATGGAGTGGTAGTTACCCATTCATTGGGCTGCTGACTACAAGGTAAGGTCTGCAGTTTAAAACCACTAGCTGCTCCACAGGAGAAAAACACAAGCATTTCTACCCTAGTGAAGAATTAGAATATTGGAAGAAACTCGGGTTAACTTCTCTATGAGTCATGATCAATTCAATAGTCATTAGTTTGATGTTTTGTGGACCTCCCAACAAAACATCTCTCCACAGCAACTTAATACAGGTTCTGGTCCACTGAATGTGTCCTGAGTGGATAATTGAAAATTATAGCTGAACCTGGGCCTAAAGGACTATGATAAAGGACCAAGATGTCATCAGAAAGACCAACATTTTCAACAGTTAGAAGCAAGAAAAGACAAGGTATCTTCTGGCCAAGAACCTTGCAAACGCATATGCATGACCATTCCTCAGATATTTGTTACTTATTCACAATTTTATCTATTGCTACCTGCTGTCCTATTATGAAATTGCCACCCCTACCCCCTTGTGTGGAAACTTGCCTGGGTGACTCTAGTCATCTTTGTTCTTTGCTTGATCAACCAAAGTAAAATGTTCCCCTTTCACTTACCCCTAGTTTTTGTCTTTGTTTTTGAAGCCAAACCAAGTAAAAATTAGGTAAATATATGAGTAAGATTTCCATTTTACAAATTAGAGAACTATTCTCAGATGGGCTTAGAAATATCCTCATTTGCCACACAGCAGTCAAGCATTTGATCTTATAAGCAAAGACAACTTTGTCTGATTCAGTTCTCCATGATTTTAAGAGTTTTTTCTTTCATTTCCTTTCTTCTTTTTTTTAACCAGCTGTCTTCCAGAATCTTCCCAACTATAATTCACTAAAATTTATGAAAAGTGCAACCAGTAAAAAGTAGAACACTTTTTACAGAATAAAATCTTCCATATTTTCTTCTAATGCTGCCATCGAATCAAGTAGAGAAACCTTATGTACATCATCAAAAAACACTACCTGGTTCTGAATTATCCTCATAATTATTGTGTTTGAGTCTATTGCTCTAACCATTGTTCCAATTTATCTTGTTGAAGGTCTTCCTCTACTTTTTCCAAGTATAATGTCCCTTCCCAGGAATTGGTCCCTCTACATCTCAAGTAAGCCTGATAACATTTTACAAATATGAGAAATAAAGTCATCATATTTGCTTCTAGGGAACATTCTTATTGTGCTTCTTCCAGGACACCTTTGCCTATTTTTCTTGAAGCCCATGGTACTTTCAATATTCTGAACTAACACCAGATTCCAGAAGCTCTGATTCTTCTACATTTTCCCTTATTTATGCTATGACTCAGATTTCACATGACTTGAACACACTGCAATTTGGATCACTTGTACCTTAGTACTCAGAGTGACTTCTTTGCTTTTTTTAATACTTTGATGAGGTTTTATAGAGCAGATTCCCTTAACAGAAACATAGAAGGGCTAAAATTGCATGCTTTCAAAGACACACACACCACACAAACACACACAAAAAAACTTGCAAAACCCATAAGAATAAAGAAGCCCTTTTGAGTTCTGATCTTATAGATACCACTGTAATTGAGTGTGATCTACCTACAATTGTAATATTTCTCTTGGCAGGTACTCAATGAAAGGTAACAAATGTGTCTGGAAACCCCCACCTCCCAACTAGTCTTATAAAATATAGCATTGTCATGATAGGGCATAAAAAGTAGCCAGAGTTTCAAAACAGAGGGCCTCATATAAGCTAAGAGTTACCTTTTTTAGGTAAATAGCTTCAACCACTTCCTCATCCTCATGCATGGGCAATCCTGTGTCAGCCGTGAACAAACTGGAAAAATCAATTTCCCTAATTAAGAGAGTTGAAGCTCCAAAGATTATTATTTCATGTCTCATGGACGGTCTTAAAAATAGGACCCCCAGACTTAATTTGTAGTTACTGTTCACTTAATGTGATATCCATTTGGTGATCTCGTGTAATCAGATCTTACATATGAAATATTAACAAAGTGCCGACTACCACAAAATGGATGATGTGAAGTAATGCTCTTTTTAATTTGAAACCTTGCCATACATCAAATTCAAAAGCCTTGCTACAAATCTATGCTTTTCAATTATTGTCTAAAACAAATTGACTCCTCAGTTAATTTCCTGTACTAACATAGTACATAAATTAAATTAGAATCTCAATCATTAAGCAGTAATGACATCAAAGTTATGGATTTAGCCATCCCAGTGACTCAAAACAGATCTTTTCTGTTGGAAAAATCAGTAGCTATGACTAAGATATAGTTAATGGCAATCAATGCTTAAGGTCAGAGACCAAATCACTTTTGCTCCATTTAGTTGAGAATTGCCTGGTTACTTGTTTTAGTCTAACTTTGTGAATAGACATGTCAGAGGGCACAAGGGTAAAACCAGTATATTTAAGTTACATCCTCATGTCCAAATGGCCTTTTCACAAATCCACAAATGAATAGCAGTAAATTGCATATTCTGACAATTCTTGCTCTCACTCTTTGCATAAGAGGTTGGAAGGGTTTTTTTTAAGTAATTTGTGTTTTCTGTTTGTCTGCTTTAAAATAGGTTATATGAATTATCTGCTAATGAGCCAAGAAAGGAGACAGAGTCAGAGCAGGTTTCAATATAATGCATGCTTACAGACAAAAAACAAATCTTCCACACATGGGTTCCATTGGTGATACACCACGATGCACTACTGGCAGGGTTATATGACGGATGGGGGACAAGGAATTAAATTAAGCACTGTGTCCAGAACAAGAAAGAAAGAGTCAATGTACAAAATTATAGTGATAGCCTAGAACATCAAGAATGTATAGGGAACCCAGAATCTTCTTAGACACCTATGACTGAGCAAGGTGCTCAAGGAAGAGAAAATTGAAAACATGAGGATCAGACCCTACAGAAAAGTGAGAACAATATTTTTTATGAATAAGCATTATGAATTGATTCTCTTCATAATCTCAAAAAATCATGCATAACTTTAATTCATGTAGCTATTTGCAAACACATGTCTTAGAATGGATTCCTTAAAGAAACAAAACCAGTGATGCCTATACCTAGATATATAGAAATGCATTTCAAACAAGAAAATGGATCCCCCAGTTTTTGAAGTCACAAATTCAAGTCCAGTTGCAAGTTCATGGGTCAGATGTTAGCCTGGAGTTTTCTCTTAATTCAGGCAGCTGTAGTTGATATACCCAGGCTGGGCAAGAAGGTGATCATAGGGGGCAGATCAAGCCTGTGCCTGGAAAGAGAATGAATCCAAGGTTGAGTAGGTGAGAGGCAGGTCACTGAAGACTCCAGGATCAGGAGGCAAGATGCCAGGTTCTTGCTCAAGGCACAAAATGATTGGTTGATAAGCCAGATACAGGACTAGATTCAGTGAAAAGACAAGCAAGTTTTCCCCAGATAAATTGACATTGGAAGGAGGCTCCACTCCTAAGGTAGTCGAATGTATTAGGCCTATGGAGTGAGTAAAGGTATTCCATGCTAATCTTCAACCATTGTGGAGGTTTACCATGCCTTACACTCTTAAGTCAGTTTATGGGGGATTACAAAGTGTTCATTCCCAAACCACTGAAAATATCGAATCAGCCAAGTGGACACAAAACTTAAACTATCAAAATACACAAGGCTCATTAGGAAGCAGCTATCGTCCTCACCATTTAGCAAAAGATAAGCCCTCATAATGGTGGCTATTTTGTTTGCATGGAGTTATCAAGCCAGTAAGAATTAGAAATCTGATTTGAACCCTGGTATTCTAATATTAAATACAATGTGTTTTCCAATGAAGCATATTCTTCATAATTAGCAACATTTTGTGTGAAAAAGATAATACAAAATAAGTACACCCCCCTCCTCACTTCTTCCCTTGCCCAGGAGTAAAGATTCCTTTGCTTTAGAGTGCAGAGAATGGGAAACAGAAAGGAGATTTTAAGATCCACCAAGATTAAGGCACTCGATGTAGTAAAGAGGCCACAAAGAGGGGAGGTGGGGGATGATAGGGCATATATTATAGGTTAGGGTAGGAGGAAATAAGAAGGCAATAGATAATTTTCCCCCTCAGATGTTGGTGAGAAAGCTGGAAATTAGGAGAGGCATCTAGAGGAATACTAAGAAGTTGTTCTGACATTTATGTACCTGCAGGGACAGTGAATTATTTAATGTGAATTATTAATTAGCCTAAGTCTCTAACTCGCACCAAACAACTTAATTGTTCCTCTATGAACTTGGGAAGAAGAAGGTGAAGGAAGATATTGATAGTATTGACCTGTGAGTAACTACAAAATGGAGTCTCAAGAATGCCATTTTGCTATGTATAAAAATTGCCCTCTGAGAAACAAAAGGAGGGTCCCCAGTGCCAGGAAGAATCAGGAGTGAAACATATCCTCTGGGTGAGATCACTGAACAGTGAACCACCTGGACCCAGAATGCAGCTATAACATGAGAAGAGCAGAACAAAGAGTCAGCAAATGGAATAGAGGGGTGGAATTCCCAACCATTGAATGCTTTTGTTCAGGAGACTAGATTTGGAGTGGAGTGCATCTGGACACTTAACTGGGGTAGTTCATCTAGAGAAATTTGTTTTGCTGACACATGTAAGAGGAACTGAGTACCTTTGGGCTAAGGCTTGCTGGAATGGGGTGCATCTAAGACATTTGATTCAGGGAGTTACGTTTGCTAACCCATCGAGCTTGATCTCAATGCATCCATACTGATGCTTAGGGTATTTATCTGCAAACATAAAAGAACTTTGTAGTATGTCCTGATAGACAACTCAATCCTGAGCATTGCTCACTATCATTATAATTCATTAACTTGCTTAATGAAACATGTTATCATGGAATTTTTCTGATCATGGCTCTGAGTAGAGAAGAAATACTATAAGAATCTTCACTTGTGCTTATTACAATTATACCGAGTGCACTGACAATTAAAACCTAGAGATTAAGTAAGGAACATTAATTAAGACAACAAAATACCAACATGATATTTGTTGTTGCTCTTATACTTCAGGACAGATAGATGCATATATATCACAGTAATTATGTTTTCTTGTTCTATACCTAAACATTAGGGGTTCAAATCGCCAACTATTCCAAAAAAGAAAAATGTGGCAGGCTGCTTTCATGAAGATTCTAGAACTCATTCAAACAAGCCAACTCCAAGCAAGTCAGTTCTGACTCATAGTGACCCTTTTATAGGACTCCCAAGACAGAGGAGAAGATAGCATTTCTTTGGAGAAGTAAATGGTAAATTTGAACATTCAATTTTGCAGTTATGCATTGGAAACCTAATTTACAGTGCAAGAAAAGTAATTCCATAACTATTCAAGTCCAAGAAATCCTGTCACTTATTCTATGAGCAAAATATTTAATGATTCTGCACATATCAAAAGAAGGTGGAAAGAACATACAGAATCACTGCACCAAACAGAACTATTGGACATCTGTCATTTCAAAAGGTAACAAAAATGTGAACAAAAAATAATGGTGCTGACAGAATAAATTCATATTGCACTAAAAATGTTAGCCAAATACAAGACTCTAGGAATTGTTGAAACCCATTGAAATAATTCAACAAGCTAATGAGTCACTGGAAGCTCTGACTTGTCTATACCAGAAAATTTGGAAGAATACTTGGCTAACTAACTGGAAGAGATCCATATTTATACCCATTCCAAAAAAAAAAAGATGACCCAGCACAATGCTCAAAGTATAGAACAATCTCATGATTATCACGTGTAAAATTTGCTTACATTTATGTAACTATGGTTGCAGCAGTACTTTGACAAGGAGCTGCTAGAGGTTTGAGCTAGATGCAGAAGAGGACTTGGAACAGGGAATATCATTGCTGATGTCATCTGGACTTCAGTTCAAAGCATGAAATACTATAAAGATGTTTCGCTGTGTTTTATTTACTATACCAGGAAATTGAAATGTGGAAACTACCACAAACTAGGGTTACCTTGAGAAGAATAGGAATTCCAGGACATGTCATTGTGTTCATGTGGAACCAGTACATGGATTAAGGCTGCTGTGCCAGACACACTAGGGAGTACTTCATGGTTTAAAATCAGAAAAAGTATATGTCAGTGTTCTATCCTTTCACCATATTTACTCAATCAGTACGCAAAGCAAATTATTCGAGAAACTAGATGATCTCAAGAAGAATGTGACATCTGTATTGAAGGAAGTCTTATTAACCTGCAACACAGAGGTAACACAACAGCACTTGCTGAAAGTAAAGAGGACTCGATGTTTAATTGAAGAAAATAAAGATTTGCAGTGGTGATAGGATTCAGCAGATTAGCACCGGTTCAGCTGAACAGACATGCAATTTCTTTTGTTGAGCTTTGTGACCCAGTTGTTATAATGGTTCTTGTAATCAGGGTTCTTTCCAACAAGAGTGGTTGGGTATGTGTCTCATATGAAAATCACAAATTTATTATTGCTTACTCTCTTTTAATGTTCACTTTTGTAACGGCATATTCTAATGTTCATTCCATTGATAGGTATAAATAATTAGAACTATGATTGTAATATTTATTTACTCATGTCATAAAAATCATTATACTTTTGTTGAAATAGTACATATTTTTATTCCTTTGTGTTTGCTACTTCAGCAGACAAACATATAACATAAAAGAAAAAGTCCCAAACCACCAAAAAGTGGCAGGCTGTCATTGGTTTCAGTTTGTGTTATGCCCCAAATTCCCACAAGATAATATGGGAGAATTATTCGATTCCTAAAAGTGTTCAAAAAGCTTATAATATTGTCAGAACAATCGCTTTAAGTTCAGCAAAAGCAGAAAGGAGTTTCTCAAAAGTGAGCATAATATGCTCACAGATGTCACTTGTTTCTATTACATTAAACACAAAGAATGTGTTCACTTGGCCTACCCCTAGAAGAATGAGATCCTGCTCCTACAGAGAAAAAAGTGGGTAAAGTTAAATAGAAAAGCCAACAATGCTCAGAAAAGAGCAAAGAATATTGCAAGTGAGGACACCAATTAGAAACAATATGAAGACATCATAACTAGCTCTGCTGTTGTTTTTATTTAAATCGTTTTATTTGGGCCTGCGACTGCTCTTATCACAATCCATACATACCTTGTGTCAAGCACATTTGTAGATATACTGCCATCATCATGTTCATAACATTTTATTTCTACTTGATCCCTTGTTATGAGCTCATTTCCCCCTCCCCCAGGCTCCATCCTTCAGGAAACTTTGATAATCTGTAATTATTTTTTTCATGTCTTACATTGACCACTGTCTCCCTTCACCCACTTGTCTAGTGTTTGTCTCCCTGGGAGGGATTATATGTCAATCATTGTGATTGGTTTTCCCCTTTCTCTCTCCATCTTCCCCTACAGTCCTGATATCACTACTTTCATTTAAAATTTTCTTATAACAATAATTTTATCCCTCATTTATTGTTCTTACTGAAATATCAAATCAATCAAATAATAAGCGACCTTTATATAGTTTTTTTATACACTTAAGCGTCACAAGGGCAGCAAACTGGTTGTTACATTATCTAAATCTCATCCTTAGATTGTAGCCTTAAGTATGGATTCAAAAAAAAATTCAAAGAAGACCAAAGTGCTCCACAGGTGGACCATGAGCTAAAATCATGATAAATGGAGAAAATATTGAAGGTTCCAAAGATTTCATCTTGCTTGGATCCATAATCAATGCTCATAGGAGCAGCAGTTAAGAGATCCAAAGATGTATTTTGTTGGCTAATTCTGTTTCAAAAAAACCTCCTTATGTGCCCTGGTGGCACAGTGGTTAAAGAGCTCAACTGCCAGTTGAAGGGCCACAGGTTCAAACTGACAAGTTGAGATGAGCCCTGCCCTATGCTTGAAAATGATGTTTTAAGACTCTCTTTAGAGTAGTGAAGAAAGAATGCTGCTTTGCAGACTATGGTGCCCTTGGCCCAAACCATGGGACTTTCATTAACACCATTTGCATAGAAGGCTGTGCATTTCATAAGAAAAATCAAAGGATAGTCTATGTGTTTGAATTATGGTGCCACAAAGTATATAGAGAGTACTGTGGACTGCCGAATTGTCTTAGAATTAGCCAGAATACCCTTTAGTATAAAACTGGCCAGATTTCCATCTCACGTACTTTGGAAATGTTTTCAGAAGAAAACCTTCGCTGGAGCAGGCACCAGGCTTGGTAACGTGGAGGGGAAACCAAAGTGCAGAATGTCTTCAAGCAGATGGATTAAAAAGTGGACTCAGGAATGGAAACAGTTGTGAGGATGACAGGACCAGGCAGTGTTTCATTCTCTTCTTTACAGGGTCTCTATGCATCAAAACTGACGCATAGGCCACTACTAACATTGTAAGGGCTCTATGATTCTGAATCAATGAAACAGCAACAGGCTGAGTTGTTGGGCTAGAAGGTCATCAAACTGATTTACTCTAATTCTAATAGTGACACTGAGCAAAAGGTAAGACTACCTTATAGAGCTTTCCAAGAGTTACCAGAGCAAGTCCTTAGGTTTTTCTCCTTGAAGATCTTCCAACCACTAGCTTTTCCTTAACAGCCAAGCCCCAGACATTTATTGAGACAGTGGAGGAGAGAGAGAGAGAGGGAGAGGTGTCAGATGATAGAGATAAAGAGATACAGATACAAGTATATATATACTGGTATAGAAATAGGTTTAGATATGGTTATTAAAACATGATGAGCTTTGTGTGTATGTGTATTCCTCCCTTGTTTCACTGCTGCTATTTTGTCTCCATGCTAAGACTGAATCATTGAACTATAAATGTAACCATAGGTAGGTTTCATTTGGAAAGCAATGCCATAATTTATATTTTTTATTTACATAGATTACATAATTATATGTAATTTATATTTGCATAAAATATGAGCACATATAAGTTCTGGGATGATGATGACATGTAAAACCCAATACTGCCAATTTTTACTTAATCCAAGGAATATTTTGTTTTGTTTCGTTTTCTTTCCCAAGGAATTTTTTTTTTTTTAAATAGGCAACTAGGGCTGAGCCCCAGTGGCGTGGTGGTTGAGTGCAGGACTGCTGCCCACTGGCTTGGCAGTTCAAATCCAACAACAACTCTCCAGGAGCAAGGTTGGGCCTCCCACTCTTGCCAGAGGGCAGTGATGCCCCCCCACTCCAAAATAGGCAACTGTTAACTGACCCAAATTCTGTAGTTTCTTTGACCCTAGTACAATCTATCCCCATCATAATGGAATCACTGTTTGGGGATCTTTGAAAGCCCTCCAGACGTTCCCTGACTATCATATCTCTGTCACACTATTTCTTCAGTGCATATGTTCCTTTCCCATTGCTGCCTATGTTTTGTATATCCTTCAAAGCATAAGTCTCATACCAGCCCTTCTTCTGAGGCGTTACTGCAAACAACAGCTATCACTTCCCCTTTCATGGTCCTTAAAAACGTCTAACTGCCTTAGGGTAAACATTTCAGTTTATTTTAAATTAAAATAGCTTATGTACACTAATTAAAATTAATTTTAATTCCAAATTCCCGAGGTGAATTCCTCTATGTGTGTGTACTTATGTCCTCTTATCAAAGAATGTCTTATAAATTATAATTGATCAGTATATTTTCATTAAACATTTTAACTATTAAATATATATTTATAAAATGTTAATTACAGACACATACATATTAAAATCCATTCCTGTTATAGTTTTAGGTTTTCAAAAGTGCATCAAATTCTGAGGTTACAAGCAACACTTTGTAGGGCCCATATGAAAGCAGAAGTAAAATGGCTAATTCTGTTAACAGAGAATTCACAAAACTTTACCATAATCCTTTATGAACACTTACATTTGTTCACTACTTACATTATTCATTCACTTAAACTTATTTACTTATTATAGTGACACCTCAGCCCCCACTCTCATAACATACACATCTGCTTAATTTTTCTCTGTCTTTAAAATGAATACTAGAGAGACAATGAGTTTTTTTAATATTCTTCAAATATAGAACTTAATATAATCTTCTTCATAAAGGCTGAACTTTACAGAAGTATAACAAATTCCTCCCAGAATCCCAGCAAATCTTTTCTCTGCCGATTCCAGGAATTTATATAGAGGAACATATTTTAAATAGTTACAATTAAATAGTGACTGCAAAAATATTGTAATAGCACATTGGGCAATGAGAAATCTAATGTAGAGTATTAATCCTGATATGCAAGAACTGTATTTGAGATATTGTTTACTAAATTGAAAGTGAGCATTACTTTAGTGTAAAGTCCCAAAATGATGGCTAAACTCTCCTATCTTACACTACAGAAGGAAAGGTAATTTCTTTATGTCAAGCAAGATAATCAGCTAATACTATCACTTATTCTCCTTGGAATTTTCAAATTTTCAGACAAATGACTGGTGAGCAAATCACTAATAGATGATCTTGAGGACAGCAGATGTATACAGTGTGGAATGACAGTGAACAGAATGTACAAGACTATGAGCTGTTCCCTTATTCATTCATTCAATTATTCAACTAATTTTATAGCATGCTCATTAGATGCCAAATGCCATTTGTCGATTTAGCAGTAAACAATACAAATAAAAATATATATATATATATCCTTGTAAGAACTGATTTCTAGTGAAGAAGGCTAGCAGCATGCCAATTAATAGTTGAAGTGCCCATTTTGATATGCAACTAATACTCTACAAAAAATAGTAGGAAAGAAAATAACTAATGAAGGGGGTCTTTCCATGTTCCATTTCAGACAAAGTGGTGATGTGAAGCTTCACTACCACTGTGTTTTCCCGAAAATAAGACCTACCCATAAAATAAGCCCTAGCTCAGCATGGCTACGCAACGTCTCTGTACAACCAATGCATTTCATCAGGAGCAGAGTGGACAAAGGCAAGAGGCCCTTCTCACCTGCCCCCTCATGACGTCAGCTATCCCAGAGGTTACCAGAGAGGTGCAGGAGCCCCACCACAAAGGTGGACTCCACCTGTCAGATCCTGGTCACCCTGAGCCTGCTGCCATCTGAGGCTTTGCAGGAAGAGTCCCCCCAGTGAAGGGAAGAGCAGATGCTCCGCTGTTGGGATTGGGTGTCCCCGAGGGGAAGAAGGACAGCTGTGGCTGCCATGAGACTCAACACTGTGGACTTCTATCTCCTAGCACCAACCAGCAACAGTGTGTGGATCTCTCTCACCCACCCCCACCCCCCAAACACCAGGGGACAGAGAAAAAGCTTCAGGGTGGAATTTGGGGTTTGAAGAGTTATGATGATATTCCAAAAGAAGACCACCTAGCTTTATTTTAATGGATGCAGACTGTTGTACCTTAGTCTAAAAAAATAACACTTCCCCTGAAAATTAGCCTGAAGGTGCCTTCTTGAGGATAAATACATATAAGACACTCTCGTATTTTAGAGGAAACATGGTGAGAATGAGCCCCAAACTCATCTAGGAGAGGGCAGGCAATGCATGTACCAAGATTAAGAAGCAGGGATGGCTACTTCAATAAATGTGGGGAAGGTCATAAGATGTCTCATGGGACTTCATCAAGGCCAATGTAGTAGTGAGGAATTAACATACCTAAATGAAGGTCGAGCATGATGGTGGGGCAAGAGGAAAGTAAAAGGAGATAGAAGAAAGAACTAGGAGGCACAGGACATTTATAGAGGTCTAAATGCAGGGATGCATATATGTAAATATATTTTATATAATGATAGGGAAATAGATGTGTGTACTTATATCGATATGTAGAGAATTAAGGTTGTAGATGGTCATTGAGCCTTGACTCAAGTACTCCCTCAACAGAAGAACACATTGTTCTAATAATCCAGCACTCTGTGATGGTCATCTCCCTGACATGATATCTGAAGACAAAATAGGTACATAAGCAAATGTGATGAAGAAAGCTGATGGTGGCTGGTTATCAAAAGATATAGCATCTGGAGTCTTAAAAGCTTGAAGATAAACAAGCAGCCATTTAGCTGCAAAGCAACAAAGCCCACATGGAAAAAACACACCACTTAGGGAATCATGAGATGTTGATGTGTTCAGGTATCAAGCATCTAAGACACAGAACAAAATCATACCAAAGTGAAAACAGTGGGGGCAAGGGACATGGAGACTCAAGACCTATCTGTAGACAATTGGACACCCTTAAAGAAGAGCCACAAGGGGCCATGAGTCAGGCCATGAGTCAGGCAGTGTGTATTACAGTACCTATGAGACATACAACTTTTCTCCAGTTCTTTAATGCTTCTTACCCCATAATATCATGACTACAATTCTCCCTTCAAAATTGGATTAGACCAATACATGTACACTGCTACAGATAAGAGCCTGCAACACAGAGAATCTAGGATAGATAAACACCTCAGGGCCAACAACGATACCAGGAGGATAAGAAAAAGCGAGAGGGAGAAAAGGGGAATCTATCACAAGCATCAATATATAACCCCTTCTCAGGGGGACAAATAATAGAAAAGTGGGTAAAGATTGATAGAGAACTAGTAAAATATGAAAATAATAATCTATAACTTATAAAGGTTTGATGAGGGAAAGGGGGGGAGAGGGAAAGTGAGGAGCTGATAGCAAATTAAAGAAAGAAAATGCTTTGAAAATGATGATGCCAGCATATGTACAAATGAGCTTAACACATGGAAGAATATATGAATTGTGATAAGAGAGGTAAAAAAACCAATGAAAGTATTAAATAAATAAATAAGGGACAGAAAGAGAAAAAAGAGTTAGGCATTTCAGCTTGATTAACAGGTCTTTAAAAGAAAATGTGAGAAGAAAAATAAATAAAAATACAAATTAAAAAATATATGTGTAATAAAAAATAATAAGTTGGGAAAATTTGTTAGATTTATGTAGACAGTGGTGTTGTTGTGTTTCATAGAATTGATTCTGCCTTATAGCAAACCAATGTACAACAAAGCAATAACTATTTGTTCTGTGCCATTCTCAATCATTCATATCTTTGAGACATTGTTGTAGCCACTATGTCAATTCATCATATTGCAATTCTTCTCTTCTACTTACCAATGACTTTACCAAGTATATTGTTCTTTTCCAAGCATGGTTCCTTCTTGATACTATTTCCAAAGTTTGTGTGACAAATTTTCATCATTATAACTTCTTTGATTGTTTTTTTTTTGTTTGGTTTGGATTTTTTTATTTTTTAATCATTTTATTAGGGGCTTATACAACTCTTATTACAATTCATCCATCCATCCATTGTGTTAAGCACCATTTTTGCCATCATCAAAACAATTGCTTTCTATTTGAGCCCTTGGAATCAGCTCCTCATTTTACTCTCCCTCCACACCCCCACTTCCTGAACCCCTGATAATTTATGAATTATTATTATTTTTCTGTCTTATACTGTCCAAAAGAATACAAAAGAATATAAAACAATATTTCACTGTTATCAAGTTGGGTTCATACCCAGGATGCAGGGATGGTCCAACATACAAGAGATCATTAGTATCATTCGCCACATTGACATGAAAAACTATAATAACCACATCATACTATCAATAGATACAGAAAAAGCATTCAACAACATCCAACACCAATTCCTGCTGAAGACACTTGAGAAAATAGAAATAGAAGGAAAACTCCTTAAGACAATACAAGTTATATTTGAAAAAACAACAGCCAACATAGTATTCAATGGAGAAAAGATGAATACAATCCCACTGAAAAATGGAACCAAACAAGGATGCCCCTTTTCCCCACTTTTATTTAATATCATACTGGAGGTTTTAGTAACAGCATAAGGCAAAGAAAAGACATCAAAGGTATTCACTTGGGGAAGGAAGAGGTGAAACTCTCATTATTTGCAGGTGATATGATTTTATACATAGAAAATCCCAAAAGATCCACAAGAGGAATACTGGAAACAATAGAAGAGAATGTCAGAATAAAAGATCAACAATCAGAAGTCTATTGAACTGCTGTACACATCGGATAAGACCACGGAAGAGGAGATAACAAAAAAAAGTCATACCCTTCACCACAGCCAAGCACAAATTGAAACATCTAAGGATATAGCTGACTAAAAGAACAAACAATCTGTATGAGGAAAATTGCAGCACACTATTAAAAGAAACCAAGAGTAACCTCAAAAAATGGAACAATATCCCATGCTTGTGGATTGGAAGACTCACTATAGTAGAGATGTCAGTTCTACCCAATTGCACTACGTAAGTTTAATGCAATTCTGATGCAATCACCCTCGTCTTTCTTCAAAGAAATGGAAAAAGTGATTACCAACTTCATATTGAGAGGAAAATAGCAGAGAACTCCTCATGAAGAAGGACTCCATGGGAGGGCTTGCTTTATATGACTTTAGCACATATTATACAGTCACAGTGATCAAAAAAGTCTGGTATTGGCCTAATAATAGATACTCAGATCAATGGAAAAGAACTGAAAACCCAGAAATAAAATCACTAGCATACAGATAACTGATCTTTGAGACGGGTCCCAGAAATATCATATGGGAAGCAGATGCCTACTTCAACAAGTGGAATTGCAAAAAATGGATATCTACCTGTAGAAAAATGAAGCAAGACCCTTATCCATGCACAAGAATAAACTCAAGGTAGATAAAAGACATCAAAATAAAACCCTAAACTATTAACACCATCAATGAGGGAATTGGGACCAACCTGAGAATACCCATAGACTCTCAGAAATAAGGAGGGACACAAACACAAATTGACAAGTGGGATATACTGAAGGTCAAACATCTATATCCATCAAAAGAATTCACCAAGAGAGTGATAAGAAAGCCCTGGAACTGAGAAAAGATCTTTTGCAATGATATATCAGATAAAGGCCTTATCACTAAAATCTGCAATACCTTAATAGCTTCCCAAAAGAACAAAACCAGCTACCTACTGAGGAGTTGGCAGAGGACCTGAATAGAAGTTTCACAGAGACAGAGATCCAAATGGTCAATAGACATGTGAGAAAATGTTTCTGATCATTAGCCATAAGAGAAATGCAAAACAAAACAACAATGAGATACCACCTAACACCTTCAAAGATAGTTCAATTCAAAAAATCAGAATGCAAGAAGTGTTATAGGGTAGTCGGGTGACAGGAACATTTATCTACTCTTGGTGGACCTGTAAGTATGTACAACCACTATGGAAATCGATTTGACATTATCTATAACAGGTGGAAATTGAGTTACCATCTAATTCAGCAATCCACCTATGGGGCATATACCCAGAAGAGGCAAGAAACAAACCATGGCCAGACAATTGTGCTCCAATGTTCATCACAGCACAGTCCAAAATTGCAAGGAGTTGGAAACAGTCCATATTCCCATCAACTGATGAACGGCTTAAAAGGCTGTGGTACATACATACAATGGAGTACTATGCATTGCTGAAAAGCAGTGATGAATTCATGAAACACATTGCTGCATGGAAGAACTGGAGGAAATTATGCTAAGTGAAGCAAACCATGTGCAAAAGGACATATACCACATAAGCCCTTTGAGGTACACTTAAAAAATGCAAAAGGAGCATAGAGAAAAAGCTACTGTATACAGAAATTCCTTTGGGGGGGGGGGGAAGGTAGGCCCAGGTAGTATGTCAGCAGTCAGACCAAATCCAGGGCTACATATGATAGCCAACTAAGGGGGGAAGTGGGGAGATGGTGATGTGTAGAGGAAGAATAGGGAATTCCTCCCATGGGGAATGCATTGTTTTATCTCCACAGGAAAAGAGGGGCCAAATAAACCTGGTGTTTCCAGGATGTGAATGCAGCCTGAGGACATGGGGTGGGGAGCTGGTGAAAGGATCTGAGATCCCAACCCCAATCCCAACTAGGTGGGAACCATAGGTGATGTGTGCTTATTTATCTCTATGATGCTCCTCCTGTGGTCTAACAGTGTTGAATCTCTTTCTCAGTAACTCCCCTGGGACGGTCCTCTGATGGATGTTACTTAGCCATCATCTTCCCAGAAGTTGTCATCATCCTAACTTCCAAGGAGCATGCTTTTGTTGTTGATAGATAGCAACAAATCAGCTCCACCCTTTAGCAAACAAAACATTGCAGTCTTGCACCATCCTCACAATCGTTCCTGTGCCTGAGACCCTTGAAGCAGCCACAGTGTCAGTACATCTTGTCTTGGGCCTTCCTCTTTTTCACCACTCTTCCACTTTACCAAACATGTCCCTGTTGAGGAATTGGTTTCCCTAGACTCTAGGTCCAAAGAATGTGGTTGAATTTTTGCCATCCTTGTGTGAAAGAAGCATTCTGACCTAATGTCTCCCAAGACAGATTTTTTTTTTTGGCATTTTTAGTAGTTGCTGGCACTTTCAATATTCTTCCCCAAAATCAATATTCTTCTCCACTCCTCAATTAAAATCCATCAATTATTCAGTTTTCCTTATTCAATGCCCAGCTTTCAAATGAATATGTTGCAATGAAGAATACCCATGACTTAGGTAAGGAACATCTTATTTCTCAAAGAATCATCCTTGCTCTTTGATGTGTTAAAGAGATCTTGTGCAGCACATTTACCTAATGCATATGTCTTTTACTCCCTTGATTGTTGCTTCTAAGAGCATTGAGTGTGGATCCAAAAAGTTCAAAGATATATGACAATGTCAAACCCATATATTTATCATGATGTTACCTACTTATTAAATTGTGAGAATGTTGTTCTTCTTTCTTCTTTTTTAAAATGGTTTTATTGAGAGCTCTTACAATTATTATAACAATCCATAACTCGATTAGATCAAACTTAATTATACAGTTGATGTCACCATCATTTTCAAAACTTGTTTTCTTGAACTCTTTGATATTAGCCCCCCTTATCCTCTCACTTCCAGATCCTACCCTACAGGAACACATATGTATTATTCTGTATCAACCCCCATTTCCAGAACCTTCAGGGAGTCATTACTCCCATTGTTATTTCTTATATTGAGTTCTAATTCCATACTGAAGGCTGTAGTGCTTGATATTCACAAGCAAGTGCTCCAAGTTTTCCTATCTCTCAACAAGCAAGTTTGTGTCATCTGCATACCATAAGTTGTTAATAAACCTTCCTCCAATTCCAATGCTGCATTATTCATCATCTAATCCAGCTTTGCTGATGATTTTCTCAGCATATAGTTTGGATTAGCATCCAAATCTGATGCACATATTTCCTGATTTTAAACCATGCAGTGTTCCTGTGTTCTGTTCATACAACTTCTTTTGACTCTATGAACAAGTTATAAATGAGCACAATGCAGTGTTCTGCAATTTCTATTCTCCTGAAGGTTATCTACAGTTTATTATGCTCTAAATATACCTTAAAACACATAGAAACATATTTCTGGTATTCTTTGCTTTGAGCCAAAATTCAATTGATATGAACAACCATAGTTCCTTGTTCATCATCCTCTTCTGAATCTGGCCTGAACTTCTGGAAAGTTTGAGTAAGTTTAAACATAAAGGGGTCACTCAACTTCCCTCTCTGGTCACTTCACCATAACTCTGAAAATCAACAAAAGAAAAATTTTAAAAATCAAGAGCAAATACATGGAGGATAAACAGCATTCATCAAAATGAATGAGTATTGGCCCAAATTAGAGACAAAATTAGGAAGTTTTTGGAAATGAATTAGAATGAAAACTCCTCATATAAAACCTATGGGATAGGTTATCAGTTATCAGAGGGGGGTTGATAATGATAAAAGTACATATGAAAAAGAAAGAGAGACTTATGCTCAATAATCTACCACACAATCTCCAGCAATAAGAATATTGTCAACAGAATAATAAAAGAAAAGAATTAATAAAAATCAAAGGGGAGCTAACTGAGTGGGAAAACAAGAAAATAAGGCAAAAAAGTTAATGTAGTGTAAATCTGGTTCTTCAAAACAATTAGCAGAATCGAAAAACCATGGACAAACGTAACCAAAGATAGAAAGGGACACACATCAATATCCAGGATGATAGAAATTATAATCTACCATAATGAAATTCAACAAATATTTACAGAGTACTATGAAGGTTTGTATTCCATTGACTACAATAATCTTGAAGATATGGACAAATACTTGGAAAAACCATCCCTCTTCAGAGTAAGCCATATATCTGTTAAGGATCTGTACATACCTATAGCAAAAGAATAAATAATTAAGGTTATCAAGGGACTACTACCACCAACAAAATGTCCTGGTCCAGAAGACTTCACAGAAAAATTCTACAAGCAGTCAGGGAAGAGCTGAAACCAATTCCACACAAGCTCTTTCAGAACATAGAGAAGGATAGAAAACTCCCAAACACATTCTATGAAGCTGCTTTAACACTGATGCCAAAATATGGCAAGGATCCCACAAGAATAGAGACATACAGACCAATATCTCTAATGAATATCAATGCAAAAATCCTTAACAAAATGTTGGCCAATAGAATTCAAAATTTTATTAAATGGATAACTTATCATGAGCAAGGCGAATTCATAAGAAATACAGAGAGGGTTTAGCATCTGCTCATCCATTAAGATCATCCACATTGAAAAGAAAAAAGAGAAGGACCACATGATAATATCATTAGACCCAGAAAAAACATTTGTCAACATTCAACACCCATTCCTAATAAAGACAATCAAGAAGATAGGATAGGAAAGAAATTACCTCAATACATTACAATATATATATGAAAAATCAACAACCACATTATGAACAATGGAGAAAAAATGAAAATATTACTCCCTGAAAAAGGAAACCAGACAAGGATGCATATTCTCCCCACTTTTATTGTCCTGGAGGTCCTAGTTAATAGCATCAGGCAATGGAAATACATCCCGAGTATTCTTATAGGGAAGAAAGAATTGAAACTATCACTATTTCAGATGATGTGATTTCATATATTGAAAACCCCAAATGCTCCACAATAGGTGTGCTGGAAGTGACAAAGAAACATGATAGAGTGAGAAGATGCAAGATCAACAAGCAAAAGTGAATTCGATTACTCTATTAAACTGATGGGATTACAAAAAAAGAAATCAAGACCCTAGTATTCCTCACAATAGCAAACATAAATTGAGATATCTAGGGTTATACTTAACAAAAAAGATCCATACAAGGATAACTTCAGAACATTACAAGAAACCAAAAGAGATCTTCACAATGGAAAAGGATCCCATGCTCATGGAAGACTCAATATTATAAAGATGAGGATAATACCCAAGATATTACTAAACTGTGAAAAAAAGGAAGTAAATAGATTAAAGGGGGGAAAAAAAAGAACCATGTAAGTATGATTGTTTGTTCTGGGTCTTCTGATGCCTGAGGTGGGGGGGAACTCTTTTCACAGAGTTATGGATTTAGCCATCCCAGTGACTCAAAACAGATCATAGATTGTCAAAGTCTGAGGACCTCTACCTCTACCTCTACTTACTGCCTCAACGGAGTGCCATTAACATTTATGAGACATCTCTTGATTTTCAGGAGATTAAAATATGTTCTACATCACAAAGATACATTTGAGTATCATTACAAAGCTATTATATATATAAAATATGCAGTTTAATGTATGCAATTTATAGTCAGAATGATCTGAGCTTTCGACTAGGTCATAGTCTTCCATCAAAATCAGAATTGATCATAAGAAGGAAATCCACCTTAAGGACAGCCCTGTGGTCTCTTAGTCATAGCTACTGATTTATGACTAAGATATAGTTAATGGCAATCAATGCTTAAGGTCAGAGACCAAATCACTTTTGCTCCATTTAGTTGAGAATTGCCTGGTTACTTGTTTTATTCTAACTTTGTTAATAGACATGTCAGAGGGCACAAGGGTAAAACCAGTCTATTTAAGAAGCCACACCCCCCACCCTCTATTCACATTGTATGATTTTTTCTGTCTCCCCCCCCCCCCCCCGCTTTCAGTGTCTATCTACTTAACACAGGCAGGATAAACAAGCCCAAGGAGACATCAATGGGGCCAATGTTTGGGGAGGGATTATTAGAGGGGAGAAGGGTTTTGGAGGAGAGCAATGAGCCAGCAACAACAGAGACAGGGGACTAGTGGGGTGCTAAAGAAATCGTGAGGAGGGTATAGCATTCCTTGTCATGTTTGAGCATTTGAAACATATCTGAGAGGCACTATGGAGAAGGGAAGAATGGGTAATCAGGAGAAAAGAGAAAAGAGAAAGAATGGGTAATCAGGAAAAGAGGAGGGTAGAAGAAAGTAATTAAATATATAAGAATAAACACAGGCATTAAGTAAACAGATAGACTTTATGCCTCTACTCATAACCCATTTAGTTTAAGACTGGTTTGTTCTAATAACTGGGCACTGCATGATGCCTTCCCAATATGATCCTTGAAGCAAAAATGGGTGCTTGAGGAAATGTGGTGAAGAAAACAGATGGTGCCCAGTTATTAAAAGATATAGCATCAGGGTCTTAAAAGCTTGAACTTAAACCAGTGGCCATCTAGCACGGATGCAATAAAGCCTACATGGAAGAAGCAACCAGCCTGTGTGAGTATGAGGAATATGTATCAGATGTTCAAGTAAAAAAACAAAAGCAAACAAGCAATCAAATAGGTGTGAAGGGATGTGCACAGAGTGGAGGCCCCAAACCCACCTGAAAGATAATTGGTGAGTATCTCACAGAAGGGTTGCACAGAAAGGATGTTAAGTCCGGAATGCACTATAGCACTGACGAAACACACAACTCTTCTCTTATTATTTAATTTTTCCCCTCCCCCTTGCTCTGTATGGGTCTTTCTTACCTTTTTTTTCTTCTACCCTTTCTTACCTTATCAACCTCGTCAGACATGAGTTTGCTCATATGTATAACTAAAATCATTTGAGGCATGAAAGCCAAGAGAGATCAACTCTTCAGAAACAGTACTGGATATAATGATCCCCTGAGGGTATGGAAAGAGAAGAGGGTGGATGGAGAAGGGGAGCTGATAGCAATGGTGACTGCATAATCCCACTCAAGGGGTGCTAATAGCACAAATGCAGGTGGATATATTGAACTGTGTAAGACTGGGATAACGATAATAGTAATTTATCACATATATGACATAACAGTAAGGACTCTTAGGAGGTAGGGTATGGGAGGGAGGGGATAAGGGGGACTGGTAACAAGTAGTTCAAGAATGAAAATATTTTGAAACAGATGGTGACAGCGATCACATAATCATGCATGATCTAATTGAATTGTGAATTGCTAAAACAACTGTAAGTACTCTCAATAAAAAGATTTTAAAAGAAAAAAGGTATTTGCTATATACAAGTTGTTGATTTTGTACAATTCTATTGTGTGATCTCCAGCTACATTTCTATTACTAAGTCCATATTTTCCAATTATTGTACTTCCTCTAATAATGATCAATACATCTTGATTGTATGTTTAATCAATTTCTGATAGCAGTCATTTGTAGAATTCTCCAATTGTTTCCTCACTAGTTTTTGTGGTGGGTACATAAATTTGAACAATAACTATATTGATCAAATTTTCCTGAAGGCAGATAGAAATAATCCGATCACAAACAGCTTCGTAATTCATGGCTGATTTAGTAAGATCCTTTCTGACAATGAATGGCATTTCAAGCTTCTTAGTCATACTATTCTTGGCTTAATAAGTCATATAATTTTCTGATTGAAAATAGGCCAAAGCATCCCAATTCAAGTCATCAATGCTGTGAATATCGATCTTCATGTGTTCCATTTCATTTTTTATGACTTTCAATTTTCCTGTTCAATTCTACAACTTTACAGAAAAATGTATAAATAGCAGTAGAATATTGTTAGATAGGATATGCACAAGATGGAAGGTGCTCAAATAATGAGTAGGGAATAGCTACCTCTTCTGAATGGAATCTGTCTTGATGGAGTAAAACTATTGGAATCCTCATTTTCTGTAGGGTCATGGTTGAAAATGAGAAGAAACAGGTGAAAGCACCCGTTGGATTGGCACAATGATCTCAAATGTAATGACAATTGTGAGGGTGTCTAAAGTTCTGGGCAAAAATAAGATCTGGGACTGAGCCCTGGTGGTATAGTGGTTGTGCTTGGGACTGCGGCCCACTGGGATGGAGGTTCAATTCCAGCAGCGGCTCCACAGGAGCAGATGTTGGGCCTCCAACTCCCTCCACCAGAGGGCAGTGATGCCTAAAATAATAAAAAAAGATCTGGACAAGTTTCATATCGTTTTACAGAAGTTATATATGTCAGAGTTGATTCAAATATAAAAAACCAAAATGTTTACTTAATTCTGAGATTAATTTTTTGTGTCAAACTATGGAAAAGTTATAATGACTCCTAAACAAGTGTTTCAATTTTTTACATACTCATACACTGATTTTAGAAGTTTTCAGTAGCTCACTACCTGCACAAATGGACTCAAAATAACAATTGTGAAGGTACACAAGACCAAGATTTATTCCGCTCTGCTGTGTACAGAGACATAATGAATCTGAATTGACTTGGGGGCACATAACAAAACAATAACAATCATATGTTTTATCTATCCAAACTTGGAATGCAATTTGATTACCTCAGGCATATATGCCATTTTCATTTCAGCTGTACAATTAATTTGCATCCTCTCTTGCATTTTAATATCAGCATAGAAAAGGGGTATTGTTCAGAATTATTTTACAGAAACTCCTTCTTCTGATACCTATCTGATCTCTTCATTGCCCTATCTTTGTTCCCTACATAAGCCAAACTTGCATACAAAATTATGGCTTACACTTAGGGAAGTTCACTTAGAGAATTTCTCTCCTTTGACAGTTTCTTGGAAACTTTAGAATAGAGGTAACACTTTCCTAGGCAAACTTTGCTTTTCCATTACAACATTCAGGATAGATGTCTAAGAACTTTCATTAAGGGAACTTGACATATTTTTTTCCAAATTAAATTGGGGGCGGGGGGGGAGACATAAATGTGAACCATTCAACAACTGATTGACTCTAAAAATGACTTCCTGTGTTTTTCCAGATGGGCATCACACATTCTAATTCAGAGATGTTTTCTTTGCACTAAGACTCTTTAATTCATTTTTTATAAGTTTATTCTATAAGAATTTATTGTCCATCCTCCTTTACATACTGAGGCTTGTTTAAAGTCTGAGAAAGGGGATTTTTAAAGAAGTTTATTACCTTTTTTTTTAAAAAAAAAAAAACTCACTATTGAGTTGTTTTGACTCATCGTGACTCTATAGGACAGAGTAGAACTACTGTGTTTTGGGTTTACAATCCTATAACTAATTACAGGAGTAGAAAGTTCCAACTTTCTCCCTTGGAGCAGCTGGTAGTCTTGAACTGCTATCTTGTGATTAGTCATCCAATGTGTAGCAAAGTTATCATTTGAACCCACTAGTTGCCAGGCAGGAGAAAGCTTGCCTATTTGGAGATGAATAACAGGGGAAGCCAATTCCATCTCTAAAGTGAAATATGGCATCTTATGATCCTTTTGATAAGTGGAATTTATTTAGCTATTCTGATAACTTTAACTGTGACATAAGAAAACAGAGATTCACTAGCTGATTATCAAAGCAAAATAATTTCTAACCAATCATTTGGAAACAGGGAATATTTCTCAATAGACTGTGATTCTTCCATCAAAAATGAGATTGTGGTTGTGGCGGTCACGTATTTGAGATGTCAATTTCATGATTGCGATGTAGGGGTAGAGATAGCCAATGAGTAGCCAATGAGGCCTCTGTGTGAGCATGACTTTCTCCTGAGAATTCTGGGAAGTCTCCCCGTATTTCCCAATTGAAGAAGAGAAACTTGACTCTCAGTCTCAGAGAGACAGACTACCAAGAAGATGAGATGACAGCATACTGGTCGGTTATGATTTCTGGAACCTGGAAGAGCCAGAGGAGAAGCCACATGGGCTTGCCTGACGGAACCAGACATCTGGGCTGAAGAAGCCACAGAGAGGCCCCTACCAGTGCTGAGATGCTTCTACCTCCCAATGGGTACTGCTGAGCCCTGGAAATGAAGAGCCATGGGGAGACCCCAGCCAGTGCTCGGAAGCTTCTACTGCTGCTGGATTCACAAGATTCTGCAATTACTGGTCTGTGATTGTCCTGGTGTCATTGCATGTGCTTCATGAGTTGGAAGGAGGCTTTATAGACTTGTATCAGATATATGGGATGATATTGGACTTATGACCTTGGATTGGACTGGGTTGGGATGCTTGCTCAATGAGTTAGTCTAGGTAAACTAGAGAAAGAAATTTCATAGACACACATATAGATATATGGGAAAGGTTTATATACAAGAGGAATGCGACATTGAGAAAGCATCCCAGCCCAGTCCAGTTCAGTGTCATAAGTCTGATATTAACCCATATGTCCAATATCAGTCTCTAAAGTCTCCTTCCGACTCACAAAGTCACAGACCACTGGGTGCAAAGCCCTGGTGCCGACAGGGATCTCTCCAAGGCTCCTCGCTTCCAGGGCTCAGGGTCCATCAACAACATCCAGTAGTGGTAGAAGCAACTCAGTGCTGCCAGGGGTCTCTATATGGGTTCTCCAGCTTCACAGGTCTGGTTGCATCAGAGTAAGCCCCTGTGGCTTCTCCTATGGCTCCTCCAGCTCCTGGGAGGCTGTCATTTTGTCTCGTCCATAGTTTGTTGTCTCTCAGACTAACTCCCAACAACTGGGGAAGATCGCATCTCATCTCCACAAGGGAAATATCTTGAGATTTCCCAGAAGTCTCAGGAGAAAGCCATGCCCACACAGAGGCCTCATTGGCTACTCAATGGCTATCTCCAGATTAACAGGCTAGACTCCACCCCTACCTCTCAATCCTAAAATTAACATAAGCATATGACTGCCACACTCAATGTTCCATTCCTCTTATATATAAACCTTTCCCTTATATACATATGCATGTTTATGAATTTGTTTCTCTAGTCTACCTGGAATAACACAATGGTATATATTTGAGTATCACATATTTAGTTCAAGCCTTCATTTATGAGTCTCCTGCAGCCATGAATATCATAACTGGACTTGTGTTTAACTCCAGGAATGAAATCATATTATTAGTCTGGTGATTGAATGAAATTTCTTAAGGAATAAAATTTGCCTGCGTAACAGTAGGGTTACTAGAGACAGTGGACTGTAGGAGCTACACTGAAATCACAGGAATTGCAGTCAACAAGGACAACAGAAGGGCATTTCAGAGGAGTTGTGTGAATCTCTTTTTATCTAATCTGTTAGCTTGTTTTGATTACTAAGGTTCTGGCCAGTCTATTGGTCTCCTTTCTGTGGTGCTTCTGAGTAGATTTTGATTCTCAAAGGAGGTAAATTGCCTTTTGTATAATATGAAATATCTACTTAACTTGAGGCATACTTTTAAAATGTAAGGATATACCTAGATATAGATACAGAATCTTAAAAAGTTAAGTACAGAATATTAAGTTATGAACCTTACTGAAAGAAAAAAATTTTACCATTTGTTCCAAGATATGTGTGTGTGTAAACACACTGAACAAATTTGGATTCAATACCATGCATATCATGTTTTTAAGAAAATTAGTTATCTTTTCTTCATTGATATATGGTTTAATATTTATTGGTACATTAGATGTTTAAATTTATGCTAAACTTTTTTGTTTATAAATCATTTTATTAGAGGTTCTTCCTTCCCTTATAGCAATCCATATATCAATTGTATCACGCATATTTGTACATATGTTGCTATCTTTATTTTCAAAACATTTTCTTTCTATTTGAGCTCTTGGTATCAGCTCATCTCTTTTCCCTCCCTCACCCACCCTCTCACCCTCATGAACTCTTGTTAAAGTATAAATTATTATTTTTGTATATCTTATACGGCCACTAGCTTCCTTCACCCACATTTCTGTTGTCCGTCCCTTCAGTGGAGTAGGTATTTGTTATATGTCAATCATTGCAATCAGTTCCTCCATTTCTTCCTTTCTCCCCCCACCTTAGGCACATCACTACTCCCACTGCTGCTCCTGAGGAGGTTATCTGTTCTGGATTCTGTGTGATGAGAGCTCTTATCTTTACCAATGAGTATTCCATGGTCAAGTCAGATTTGGAAGGTAGACTTTGGATGATGACAATGGAGGTGGAAGCATTAAAGAAATAGAACAATGTTGTATGTTTCATTGGTGACCCTGGCTGACTCATCCCTTCCTAGTGAGCCTTCTGTAAGGGAAGGTCCAATTGTCCACAGCTGGGCCTTGGGTCTCCCCTTTGACCCCCATGTTCACCTTGTAAATATGATTATTTGTTTTGGGTATTCTGATCCCTGATACCTTATCCCATCGACATTTTGTGAACAAGCAGATTGGTGTGCTTCTTTCATGTGGGTTTGCTGCTTCCTTGCTAGAAAGCTGCTTGTTTAACTTCGAGCCTTTAAGACCCCACACGCTGTATTTTCTAATAGCCATGACCATCAGATTTCTTCACATTTGCTAATACACCCATTTTGTCTTCAGTGATCATAATGGGAAAGTGAGTATCATAAAATGCCAAGTTATTAGTACAAAGTTTTCCTTCATGGAGGGAGTATTTGAACAGAGGCTCAAAGTCCATCTGCTACCTTAATACTTAGCACATAAATATAGGTCAATAGACCTATATCCCTATTGTTGTATATTAAAGTATTTACATATACACATGCCTGTAGTTATACTTCAAAAATGCCTTTTGCCTCCTAGTTCGTTCATGTATTTCTTTCTATTTCCTCCTATGAAAATTCCACTATCATGCCTGACCTTTGTTTGACTCTCAGTAATTCTTCTCTGTTATATTGCACCTGATCAACCCCCCCCCCAACATTCTACACTCTCCTTGCAAACAATTTTGCATATCTTGTTGCTCCCTTGCCCCTTGGTTTGTTGGCTGCCCCCTTTCCCCCACATCCTCTTTTCCATTGTCCCTCCTGGAATTGTTGGTCTCATTGTTTTCTCCTCAGGATTTGTAAACAATCCTGCCTATCTTATGTAGATAGACATAATTTTTTAAAAGCCTATAAATAGTTTCAGGTTTGCCTTATGTATATTTTCTGATCGGGTCTGATGAGATGCCAAGCTTTGACCAAAGAATCAGAAGTCTTTTTATTAGGCCTTGAGGATTTGCTTTGCTCCCCTTGTTGCTCTGTTGCACTCCCTTCCTGTTTTGCCCCCGGAGTGTGGTGTGAGTCAGACTCGACACAATGTATACACTCTCTGCAGTAGCACTGTGGGCCAGTGAAGGGACATTGTGTCTTGTGATGGGGCCTGCCCTATAGTTCTATCTGAGCATTGGCTGCTTTAAGCAGAAATGTCATCTTCAAGGCTTCATGGGCCAGCATGCAGTGTTCTCTCTCTCTCTGTCTCTCTCTCCCTCCCTCCCTCCCTCCCTCCCTCTCTTTCTTCCTCCCTCCTTTTTAGTTTGCTCCTTTGTGGTCTGGGCAGACCTACCACTCCTCCCAAGTTACATCTTCAGTCTGTTCTTCTGGGGAGGGCTTCAAAATAGCTGAGATCAGGATCAGCCCAAAGTCTTCTCTGATCGTTTGCTACTCCATGGCAGTATGTTGCCCTCAAGGTTTGGCACACGGGGCTGAGGCTTGGCCCCTCTCTTCCTTTCCTGTAGCGGTAAAATCAGTACCCTTGCTGTGGGTGGGTTCGTGTCCTATGCCTCCACTACTCCTTCGTTTAAGCTGACTGCCATATGCATCCCTTGGTTGGGGCTGGTGATGTTAAATTTAGAGAAGTTCACCTACTGCATAGATGTGATTTATTTTTTATATATTTGTTGTGTTCTATATAAAATTTTTATATTGATATCACATGTCAGTTATCCTTATTGTCCCACATAACCAACAATAATATCAGTGTCATAAATGAGCAAAACTCGCTCATGTGAAGCTTATTTTCTTCTTTTTCTCTGTTTATTCTCCAGGAGAACAAACTTAGATAGCTGAGAGACAACAACAAGTTAAAGGCAAAGCAAATACGCCAACTGAGCATTTATTTCTGAACTTTTAAGCAAGAATTGCTGATTCCACTATCAAATGTCTTTTGTAAGTACAAGTCTAGCTTTTAGAATATGTAGAACAAAATATGGCCACATAAAATTACCCCATTTTTTGTATTATAAGTAATTTATATTGATTTAAATTTTAATATACATACAACCATCTATAAGGTAAAAGATAAAATGAGCATTCCAAAATAGCACCAGTGTTATATCTCATATCCACATATTTATAATGATCATATGTAATTTTTAAATTAAAGGAAGGACCTATGTGGTCTTTGGTCCATAAGCTTCAAAAAAATTGAACTAAAAATGTGTTCTCTTTCTGGATTTAATACCTAGAGTTATGACAGGATCTACTTGATGGTGAAATTATAGCTCAATTTGCCTTTGAGAAACAAGATAGGATTTCTTTATACAAAAAACATGTATAATAAAAAACAAATGTTTAAACAAATATGTACAGTGTTCATGATAAAAAATAAAATAGAACTCAAAGTCATCTTTAAAATAAGTAGTTTTATAATCAAATGGTTTATGTAATACAGCTGGTACATGTAATGGCACCTGTAATGAATCTTGCCAAGGAATATAAACCAAGACCACATATATGACATATTTAGTTATTTTCTAGATACCCAATTATGTAATGATCAACTCTGATCCCTGTAATGAAAACATAGGTAAGCATCAAAAAATGATGACCCAGCAGCTTAAATTTCAGGAGATTTTTCAAAGTTTTAAGCACAAGCTACATTACTTTGAAGTCGCACTGATTCTAATCAGTCTTGAGACACACAGGTCTCCAGATTTCTTATACACATACAGAAAGCCCTCGATGAAACTCAATAAATACTTACTTCACTAATTTACAACATATTTCAAATTTTGTACCTTGGAGAGACAGGTCTGAAGAAAAATCTTGTTGGCCTTGGTTCTGTCCACTGGATTCATATCAATGTATTGGAAACTCTCTACAATGATTCCAGTTTCTTTCTAGCTTGGTAACACAATGGGAACATCCTCTGGCTTGTTTGGTTCTCATTTGAAACTAAAATGTTCATGAAACAAAATGAAGACAAAAATATTCTTAAAAATCACTTATCTCCAGAGTTACAATTCCAGTGGCATAAAACTACATTTACTTAAGATCTGACTAGAAAAACTAGACAAACTGCCTAGGAAGTGATAAACCCAGAGGTTCTTCTCTCTGAAATGGACCAAAAGTTCAGGATGATCTATGTGATTACATGTATATGCTCTAGAAGTATCAAGTGTGGGTGGGTGAAAAGAAAATCAAGAAGTCATAAATGATGCAGCAATCGCTCAGATGTTTTAAATATGTATGAGGCATTTTAAGTATATTACCTATTTCAGTCATATCAACAATACTATAAAGTAAATACTATTAAACATTTTAATTTTGAGGATTAAGAGACCGGGGAAAATGATGAAATCATTATATACAATCAATGATGAGAAGTGTGAAATGTAACCTCAAAGTCTAAACTTTTCATGCAATTGCTACTCCATCTTCCAAAACATGCCAGTAGAAAGGGATCTGGGGGATCATGTTGTCCTAAGGCAGCCCTAACTCAACTCAGTGTTTGACATTTCTATGGAAACTGGAATACCTCATCTCAGATGGCTGGTCGCTGATCCACTACCTGGTAAATGGAGAGAAGAATTATGATGTCTAGGGTTAGGGGAAAAAAAAGAATTATGATGTCATTTTCATCAAGCTTACAGTATAGAGTACAAAGAGATGAAGCAAAATACCAGTTACATAAAATAGCTCTTAAAATTTTGGAGTTAATATAAAAGAGTTAGTCTTGTCATAGATGGTGAGTAATATATCTATTTTTAAAAGTGGAAAAGAAAATAACTTTCACTGTGCTGATAGTTTTTCATGTTAGTGAAACTAGAATGCAGGACTCCTACAATGTGTTTTACCTGGTGTGCACTAAAAAAAAATAAATAAATAAAGGTTGAAAATGATTTCCCACTGGGATAAGTCCATGCACTGTGTAATTTATACAATATTTATTTAAAAATGAGTTATATTTAATATTGTGCTGGAAGTCCTAGCCAGAACTATAAGACAACAGCGAGGAATCAAAGGTGCAAAATTGGACAAAGAAGAACTGAAACTTTTTCTATTTTCTGGTGATTTTATAGAGAGAGAATTTTAAGGTGTCCACAACAGGATTGTTGAAAACAATGGAGTTTACTAGAGTAGCAGGACACAAGATTAACAAACAGAAATCAGTTGGATTCTTATACAGGAGAATATCTAAAAAAATAGAAAATAGCACCATTTACAATAGCTACACAAAAGCTGAAAAGATGTATACAGAGAAAACCACAGAACATTACTACAAGAAACCCAAACAGACCCACATAAAATGGAATATATCCCATATTCATGAATCAGAAGACTCGATATTGTGAAAATAATGCAATCCTAATTCAAATGTTAGGTATGAAATGAAATGAAATGAAAAAAAAAACCCTAATTACCAACTCCATATAGGGAGGGAAGAAACCAAGAATAGGCAACGAACTCCTCACAAAGAAAACCAAAAAGGTGGTCTTGCCTGACCTGATCTCAAAACCTGCTGCATAGCCACATTTGTCAAAAAAGCTAGTACAAAATGGGTGCATGGGCAAATGTGGTGAAGAGAGTGGAGTGTGCCTGGCTATGAAAAGCTAAAGAATCTGGGTCTCAGAGGCTTGGAGTCAAACAAGTGGCCATCTAGCTGGGAAGTCAATAAGCCCACAGGGAAGAAGCGCACGCGACTGTGTGATCATGAGGAGTCAATGGGGTCAGCCATCAGGTATCAAAAGATCCAAACAAAACAATTATATTCATGTGAAAGGGGGAGGTTGGAGTAGAGACCCAAAACCCATCTGTCGGTAACTGGATATCCCCCTGCCCCCAACAAAGTGGTATACGGAATGGATGATTAAGCCAAGGTATAGTATAGTACCGCCAAATCAAACATCATTCCTGTGGTTTCTGAATAGGTCGTCCCGCCACTACCATGACCAAGTTCTAACTTACAAATCTGGCTAGATGGGAGGACACACAATGGTACAGATAAGAGCTCAGCACACAAGGAATTCAGGTAAAAAAACACCTGAGGAGCAGTGATAGGTATAGAAAGTAGCATTCATGAGGGAGATGATCAGGAGGGGGAAGGTTGAGAAAATGGTAACCTATCAGAAGATGGTATATATTGCCGCCGCCCCCCCCCCAAAAAAAAAATGAATGAACAACAGAAATTTGGGTCAAGGGAGACAATGTACTGTGTTAGAAATGAAATAACAATATTTAGTTGATTAAGGACATATGAGAGTAGGAGAGTGGAGGGTGGTTGGGAAAAGAGGGGCTTATTCTAAGGGCTCATGTAGAAAATGTTTTTTTTGAAGTGATGATGGCAGCATATGCACAAATATGCTTTATAAAATTAATGTATTGGGATGGTATCAGAGTTGTTATAACGCCCCTTCAAAAAAAATAATTAAAAACAAGATGAAACAAACCAGCCTGGTACTGATATAATAATAGATACATGAACCAAAGGATTAGGACAGAAAACCAAAAAAATAAAAACATGAACATACAGAAAACTGAGTTTTGCCAAAAAATCCAATTAGCATTAAATTGAAAGGATATGCCCTCGTCAATAAGTGGTGCTGAAATAATTGGATTTCCATCCACAGAATGATGAAACCATACTCATATATCACCCCATGTATGCATGTGTACACACACACACACACAACTCAAAGTGGATCAAAGACCTAACTATAAAACTCAAAGCTAACAGGATCATCAATGAGAAAATTACAACAAATCTAAGAACGCTTTCGCCGTGAATTCACCAGCTACCAGGAGGAAGAAAGGAAGCACACTCTGTGGAAGACAATATATATGAATGGGACCTGTCAAAATTGAAGCACTTGTGTACATCAAAAGACTTCATTAACAAGAGCCCTGAGATTGGGAAAATATATTTATCAGTGACATAATAGACAAAGGATCCATTACTAAAATCCAGAGGATACTATAAGACTACAAGAGGAAGAAAGCAAACAACCTTCTGAGAGCATGCACAAAGAACCTAGATGATGATGTACAAAGGTTGACACTCAAATGGCTAATAAATACATGAGGAAATGCTCTCATTCACTGGTCATCTGAGAAATGCAAGTCAAAACAAACATAAAATATAATCTAACCAGATTTGTAAGACAGAAATTGGGTCATGATAGTGTGTGTGTGGGGAAGCATTAAGAAAGTAATGGTAAATTGCAATTTATCACAGCCTTATGCGGATGTGAGAAGGAGGGGGGAAATGAGGAGCTGATAGCAAGGGCTTATGTAGAAGGAAAATGTTTTGAAAAGGGTAACAGCAACATAGGTACAAATGTACTTGACACAATGAATGCATGGATTGCTATAAGAAATGTAAGAGTTGCCAATAAAATAAAGCAAACAACAAAAAAGATACACTGTAACACCCATAACCATAGCCCAATTAAAAACGAACAGAAACAACAAATGCTGGAGAGATTGTGGAAATATTGGAATATGTATTCACTACTGGTGGCCCTGTAAACATGGGCAGTCGTTGCAGAAAGCAATATGGTAATCCTAAAACAGTTGACAATAGAAATATGGTGCAGCAATACTATTACTGGGCATATACCCCAAAGCAATAAGAAACAGATCACATAGAAACATACGCTCTCCGATGTTCATTGTAGCACAGTTCACAATAGCAAGAAGTTGGAAACACTCAAACTGCCCATCAGTAGAAGACTGGGTAAAAACACTGGTAAATACACACAATGGAATCCTACGCATTCCTAAAAAACAGTGACGAAACATCTCATGATGTGGAAGGGTCTGTAAGACATTATTCAGAGTAAAGTAGTCAATTACAAAAAAAAAACAAAACAAATCCTGTATGAGTCCACTGTGGTAGGAACAAGCAGCAAGACAGGCACAAGTTCAAACTTGTAGGCCATCCAGTCTGTTGACCAGGATAGCCAGACAGCTTGGTAGAGAACCTGACTGGTATTAGTGAACCATACATCAGCCTCTCTAGGTGAGTATCTTGAAGGTCACTGTTCCAGAGGACACCTCACAGCAGCTGGGTTCAAATTAAGGGAGAGGAAGAGGATGTTGTCTACTGAGTGTTTGGCATGCAACGCTATGACAAAGGTACTCATGGATAGATACCTCTGTCAGAGAGATGAAGAACATTGATGGGAAAGTAAAATCAGAAGAAGGTAAAGAAAGCAAACATATATAAGGGAACACAAATACACGACTGGTGGTAGGAAAATTTGGAGGACCAACCTTCACGTGAGGGGAAGAATGACTGAAAATGCCATGGGGACCCTAGACCTCTGGGTACATCCTGCAGACCCTGGCTTCCCACTTCCATCCTGGGGACCCAGGCTGTATGCTGTGAGATGCTGGGAATGAATCCCGGATCTTCAAGGTGCACGGCATGCTCCAGAGGCTGCACCAGTGAGCTCCAATATGGAAAATCCACTGTGTGAACTGGACTCTACAGATCACTTGTAGCATGAAGATTTAAAACTGAAAACTAATAGTGCTTGAAGGATCAGAAAAAAAACTGTCCCATTGTTGAACTACTGGTGGGTGGACAATCATGATCGTGATATATCATTGCCCGATATGCTGTATGAAAATATATATTATTCTGGCAAACCTGTGACTTACATTCTCAGTGAATATGATTGTAAATTTTCCCTGAAACTAACTGCTGTTGTTGTCTAAATAGCATCTAACCATGAAAGGATTGATTCTGTATAAGTGATTGATTCAAGAACTGTGATATGAAGCTAACTTATTTTGTTTCCCCAATATCATTCTTTCAACAGTGCTGACCAGCAATGGGAATAAACACACAATATCCCTAAGGAATCTCTATGGATAATAGGCTTCTGATTTGGGGGTATAGTGCTTGGTATCTGAATTGGTTTGGGTTGAAGCACAAGGGAAGCACACTGAAAGTCTAAAGGTATAGTGAGGGTGTGGGGGGCACTAGACTCTTCCCTCTTGATGCCAGGAAGAGCAATGGGGGCTTGTAAGAGGTGCCAGTGCCTTTTGTATATGAATACTGAGGACTAACATGGTACAAGTGTTAGGTAAGCGGGTCCTGGGATTTGGAATCCTGAAAGAAAAGGGGATTGGATTGATGGATTATAATGGTTCCTGCTCTCTATTAACAGAGAAATGCCTATTTACTCTGGGTCAGGATAGCAGACTTGTAACTATCTCTGATTTTTCTTTTATTTATCTATTTATTAATGATTTAAATGTTTTCTCTTATGTTTTTTTCTCTTTTTCTCTCTGTCTATATAAGATGGGCAGGATAAACAATTCCAATGAGATACAAATGGGAACAATGGCTAGGGGCGGGGGTTGGGGAGCACTGAAAGGAAGGAAGGAAGCAGGAGGAAGTGAGCTATAAGACAATAAGAACAGGGATAAGGGAATAGCAAGGGTTCTAAAACTGACGATGAGAAGGATGCAGCATTCCTGACCATGTTTGATCAATTGAAATGCTTAAGCGAGGAATTAGAGGAAAACAAAAGGTAAACATAAGAGTGGGGCAGGAGGAGAGAAAAAGGAAAATAAAGAACAAAGAAAGTAATCATTATATAGATATATATAAATATAGATATGTATATATAAATCTATACATATATAAAGTGTGTGTATATCTGTATCCATATATTCAATAAGTAAGCTGATGAACTTTTGGCCTATATTTATCTCTGTACAAGAAATATTTATAATAATGTGGCCCTATTTGATACTCACCTTTCCAACATGATCACTGAAGACAAAATGTGTGCATAAGAATATGTGGTAAAGAAAGCTGATGGTGCCCGGCTAAAAAAAGATGTAGTGTTTGGGGTCTTAAAAGCTTGAAATTAAACCAGTGACCATTTAGCAGGGAAGCAACAAAGTTCACATGGAAGAATCACAGCAGCCTTTGTGATTTTGTGGTGTCAACTATACCAGGTTTCAGGAGTTCAAAATCAAGCAATCAAATTGATGCAAAGGGACATGGTCAAAGCAGAGTCCCCACACCCACCTGTAAATAATTGGACAGTCCTTCACAGAGAGGTCACACGATAGGGATGATATATCTAGGTTGCAATATAAATATCCTCTAGCTTTGTAATACACCCTCCCCTTACAATTATGGCCTTTGTTTACCTCGTTTATCTTGTTAGATCTGTGTATGTTCATCTGTACAATTAAGAGCACTCAATGCATGATAGCCAAGAGAGATCACCCTTCAAAAACAGTACCAGGAGTAATAATTCCCTATGGTAAGGGAAGAGTGGTGGGGGAGAAGCGATGAAAGGGAAAGCTGATAGCAATGCTGATTCCACTCAATTCCAATTCCACTCAAGGGGAATGAATAACAGGATCGCAGATGAATGGTTACATTGGATGGTATAAGATATGACAAGTAATAATATATAAGAATTAGAGTTCCAAAGGAGTAAGAGGGAGGAGGGTAGTGATAAAAAAATAGTGGTGATATCGGAGTTCAAGAAGAAAGAAAATGTATTGAAACTGATGGTGGTAGCATTTATATGATTATGCTTGATCTAAATGAAATATAGATTGTTACAATCTCTATAAGAGCTCCTAATAAAAATTAATTAAAAATGAAATGAATAGTACCAGGTGCTAATCAAAGATAACATTATTGATATTAAGATTTTTATGCCTAAGGAGATGTTTGATAAGTCTCTCTACCATAAATTAACAAAGAGGTTTGGAAAGGGTGCCAAAGTCAGATTAAAAAAATTTTATACATCCAGGAATGGGTTTGAGGCTCACTTGAAATCCGATCTCCAATTTAAGAACAATTAGTTCTTACACCCTGGCCCTGCTGAGTACTCGCTCCCAGGAAGGGAACACAGAAGAGATGAGCGCTATAGCAAAATGTAGTGAAGAAATTAGACGGTGCCTATCAGAACGAAGAGCCTTGGATCTGACCAATGACTTTAGTGAAGCATGGACTTCTTCCTTCAGTACCATTGATTCTTAGTCATATGCTAACTCTGGAAATGGTTCAAAGTGAACTAGTTATTTTGGTTCAGGGACTGTATATTCTTCCTGTGATGCTTCCTGCACTGTTCAATATTGTGCTGATAGAATCTTTCAATATTGCACCTTTATTTGATTTTTCCCAATTCTTTCACTTTAATATATGCTGAGAATTCTATTTTTTTAATTTACTATCTCAAAACTTGCACATTTCATTCTAATATTTTACATTATCTTTTCTGTCCTTTGAATTTTGAGATTTTTCTGCTCAGTTCTCTTGCTTCATAATTCCTTCCATTTGCTTAAGAGCAAGTTACAGAATCTCCTGACTTTAATACACTTAAAATATACTTAAATCTTTACTGCATTTTTAACCATTACTATTTTTTTCCATGTTTTGTGTTTCTGATGTCATTTCATAGAGCGTTAGGTTTTCTTTCTAATTAAGGAAGTGTTCAATTAATAAAAATCTATTCTTGAAATTCATGAGAGATATAGCCATTGTCTAACTTTGTCTTGTGGACATGTTTTTGATACTTTGACCTTCAACCTGAATCTACATATGGGCAATTGGTGATCTCTTTCAGAGTCAGACCTGGCCTCATTTTGGCTGATGACATTGAGCATCGTATTAGTCCGGGTAGACTAGAGGAACAAATTTCATAGACATGCATATGGATATAAGGAAAGAGTTTATATACAAAAGGAATGGACACTGAGAAAGCATCCCAACCTAGTCCAGTTCAAAGTCATAAGTCCAGTATTAGCCCATATACCCAATACCAGTCTATAATGTCTCCTTTCAGCTCACGAAGTCACAGGCCAGTGGGTGCAGAATCCTGGACATCAGGGGTCTCCCCATGACTCCTCGCTTCCAGGCCTCAGGGTCCATCAACAGCATCCAGTGGTGGCAGAAGCAACTCATCGCTGGCAGGGGTCTCCATGTGACCTCTCCAGCTTCAAATGTCTGCCTTCATCAGGGCCAAGCCACATGGTTTCTCCGCCTCCTCAGATGCTGCCATCTTGTCTTGTCCTTGATAGCTTTTTATCTTCACAAGGGAAATATCGTGAGATTTTCCAGAAGTCTCAAGAGAAAGCCATGCCCACACAGAGGCCTCATTGGCTACTCGATGACTATCTCCAGATTAATAGGCTAGACTCCACCCCTACATCTCAATCATGAAATTAACATAAGCACATGACTGCCACAAGCATATACATGGCTTAGTCCTACAGAGACAGGCAATTTTATTTCAATATATTTCATCTAAGGAAGTCCATGTGCTATCATAAAAACAAATTTTTACTTTGGTGAAAAATATTTAGTTGCCAAGAAGAAGTCAGTCTCAATAAAATTCTATCACGCGAACTCCAGTTTCATTTTTGTCACCAAGTCATGTCTTCCAACTTCTATTCCTTCCATTGTTTCTCACTTTTGTATTCCAATGGCAAATAATCATCAATGTACCCTGATAGCATATTTTATCAATTTGGGACTTAAGATTTGGATAAATTCTTCAATTTTCATTTTTGACATAGTAAAGTATATGAAGGTCTGATTCAAAATGACCCAAACAAGTTCATTTCAGCTCATTGTTGTATAGGATATCAATATTCATGCATTTCACTTTTGACATATTTTATTCTTGATCATATGCTGTCTCTTGAAATGGTTGACTATGGAAAAAATTTTTTGTTACAATGACTCTATATTCGCTCTCTCCTTCTTAATTTCTACTTTGCTTTTCCCATCGACTCCTTGCTCTTAACTTCAGAAATACTGTGTGTGTCTTTCTGTTAGTCTTTTAACTCCAGATCTTTGCACCTTTCATTATAATATTTTCCTCCATTTTTGTGATCTTTCAAATTTTCTGTTCAGCTTTTTTACTTAATCATTTATATCATTAACTTTAGTTACTTTATTTTTAAAAGCAAATTCCACAGTCCCTGTGGAAAGCACCAAATGCATTATGAAAAAGTTTCCAGGAATTTATAGGAAGCCAATTGAGATGTTTTAACAAGCTGGTAAAGCACTGGATGCACTTGCTGGTCTATAGCAAAGAAATTTGAAAGATGGTGAACTAACTCAACAAAACTGATAATGTGTTCATTAAAAGTAAGGAGACCAAACAATGTGGAAATTATTGAGCAATCTTAATAATATAACATTCAAGTAAAAGTTTGTTGAAGTTCATTGAAAATGATTATAGCAGTACATTAACAGAAAACTAAGAAACTCAAGCTTGACTCAGAAGGGGACATGGAACTAGGGATATCATTTCTGACACCAGAGGAATCTTACTTCAAACCAGAGACTATGAAGAATATTGAAAGTACCATGGGCTATCAGAAAAACAAAAAACTCTGCCGTGCAGTAATGTCAGAATGATTATTTGATGTGAAGATGACCAGTCATTGTCTCATATACTTTAAGCATGTTATCAAGAGAGATTATTTTCTGGAAAAGGAACAGTACACACAGTCAAACATAAGATCAGTTAAAAAGAGGAAGACCCACAAGAAGATGTATTGACATAGTGGCTATAATTATGGATTCAAACATAACAATAATTTTGAGAACTATGCTGTGTTAAACTCTGTTTTATAGTCCTTTTGAGTTTGAATTACATCAAAGGTATCTAAAACTAGCAGCAGCAAGTGTTCAGTATAGCAGACTGCTCACTATCAGAGCCAACCAACAAACTATATTGTCTTTCTAGTATATTTAGTTTCCAACTATATTATGGCAACATACCTGTTATAAATTATCTCATTTTGTGAGCAGAAATATTTGTATTTTTCTCAAATTCAGAAAGAGTGACTAATACTACTTTTTTCCCTAGCGGTTTATCAGAGAATTCAGAATCAGAGTGTTTGAAATGCTGTGTACTAGTATCTCCAACTTAACCATCACTCAAACCAGAAGTCAGTGGGAGTCTCCACAAAAGCTGCTCTAATTCTGAGAAAATCCATACATTGACTCTCATGAGTTATTCTTGCTATATTTCATCTGAAGAAAATTTAAAGGCTTATTGAACTCTAGAAGTTTGAGCATTGATAAAGGATAATCTGCCAGGAAAATCCAATAGAAAGAACAAAGAAAACAAGAAATGGTTCAATTACAATTCTACTTCTCAGAAAGAATAGGATACAAACAACTTGGTTACTTTGAATAAGATTTCTATCAACCCCTTGATTAGTATTGATGAATAGACTTCAACCCAGTGGGTGTCACTCGCATTTCTTTTCCAGATTCAGTAGGAATCAATTTTGTGTCATTGTTCCTCATCATGGAATAAAAGAGACATACAATCAGACACTTAAGATACTCTGAACGTACCTCCAAGGGGGATCAATTTTTTTCTATTAGTAGTGCCCAAATATATTTGAATAAATTTAACCTTTATAAATGTGCTCATAAATATGATTAAATAAAGAATAAAGTTTTTTTCTATAATATTTGACAAATAAAATGCCAAAAGAAGGCATAACAAAGGCAGAGTCTTTAAACCACACATAGAGAGTCCCATTTTCACAGTGATATGGTTTTACTTTTGAGAGTCCAAATGTAATTACTCCCTAGCATAAGTGGATAAGTTCATCTTGCTTGCAAAGTTCATACGATAGAGAGGATGTGATAAAGGTGACCTGAACTGCTTTGTACTTCTGAAGTTCATCACTGCTCCGCTTTTATACTCATTCTGTCCTGTCCCCAGGCTCATTTCCTACCCTTTGCTCTTTCTATGTCTGAGAGCTATTTATAGTCATCCCTGCTAAACTTCATTGTGACTTCAAGCCATTTTAATTTTAATATTACATGGTCTCATACCTCTTTTATACCTTGAAAAACTGATGAAATAAGTAAATTTCCAAGATCCATTGATCTAGTGTGTAGGACAAATGGGAAGCACCCTAGTTCTCTTGACTTGCAGTGCAGGCTGCTTCCTCTGACCTGTGCTGACTCTACAACACAAAGGAAGAGCAAGATAAATGAAGTGACTTGGAAAATGTATGGCACTTCTGGGTTCCATGTGTTGATTAAGGGTATAAACAAATGTCTACGTGAAAGCAAAGCAAGCCCAGTGACCCTCCCTTCCACAAAATATACTTCTCTTCCATGCTTAATGATTTTAGCAGAAATGCTCTTCTATTTGAGATTTTCCCATTCATTTGGGACATAATCTTACCGATCACTCATTTCTGCCAATGTCAGTGGCCTCATCAAAAATTTGAGATCAAAATCAAGATATTACACATTTTTTGAAAATAAATATTGTTTTACCTAGAATTTATTTTTAATGGTTTATAGCTGTGGCAGTCATGTGCTTATGTTAATTTTATAATTGAAATGTAGGGGTGGAGTCTGGCCTGTTAATCTGGAGAAAGCCATTGTGTAGCCGATGAGGCCTCTGTGTGGGCATGGCTTTCACCTGAGACTCCTGGGAAATCTCGCGATATTTCCCTCGTGAAGATGAGAAGCTATCTTCCCCAGTTGTTGAGAGTTAGTTAGAGAGATGATTAACCACAGGCAACACAGAATGGTGGCGGCTGGGAGGCTGGAGTAACCGGTGGAGAGCACATAGCTTAGCCCTGATGAAGACAGACCTCTGAAGCTGGAGTGGCATGTTGTTGATGGATCTGAGCCCTGGAAGTGAGAAGCCATGGGGAGACCATGGGGAGACCTGCCAGTGCCAGAATTCTGCTCCCACTGACCTGTGCCTTCCTGAGTCGGAAGCAGACTTTATAGACTGATTTCAGGTATATGGGTTATTATTGGACTTATGACTTTGCACTGGACTGGATTGGGATGCCTTCTTAGGGTCACATTTCTTTTGTATATAAACCCTTTCCTTATACCTATATGCATGTCCTTGCATTTGTTCCTCTAGTCTACCTGGACTAACACATTCTGGTACCTCAGGAGTGGGGTATTAGAGGAACAAATCATTAGATGGAAAGTAGAAGCTTGTTTGACTTGTGCCTCATGGTATTATTACTTCTTTGGCTAGACAGAAGTCAAATATGTCCTTTGAGTTTACTGAGTTATTTTCTTGAAATAATACGGGAAGTTAAAGTTTTGATTATTTTGTTTGGAAGCTGTCTTTGGTTGTTCCTATATAAAATAGATACTGTTGATGTATATCATGAGCTCAGGGGTGGGGGCTGCCATTTGAGTGTCTTAGAGCCAGTTCTGTTGGGGGACAATGGTTAAGAAGATCAGAATGCCAGACCGAAAGCAGGGATCTGTTTTGATGCATTTTGAGACCTAATTCAATGTTTTTGTGTAAACAATAGTTTAGATAAGGTTATAGATAAGCTTAATAAGTATTGACCTTCTGTTTTAAGAATTAAGTTTGATTTCTGATTATGCTGTTTACATTTTTTCTTATGCCTGTTATTGTAAATATAAGGATGCATAGAAATGTTTATTGGAAAGTATGGAAAGAGTTTGCAAATCCAGTTACCTCAAGCCAAGTATTGACCTCTAGAGGGTTTAGGATTTAGCATCAAAGACATCTCTAAAGAGATTAATGCCACCTTAAACTTAAATGGGGTTAGACCACACCTGAAAAACTTCTCTGAAGAAAGTAGCTCCACCCAGTCTTTGGGAGTACTCAGGATACTTGTAGTCTGCGAGGTCAGAATGACCCATAAAGAAAGAATGAGTCAATTTCCTTGGAAAATCCTAACTAGTGATTGTCTTCAAAAGCGAAGGAATCTGGAACCATGAAGATAAATCCTCTCTGGGTCTGAACGTTAAAAGAAACTTGTGGCAGGCTGAAATGCTTGTTAGGTAACCGCCCAGATTTACTGCTTGTTGGTGAAAGCAGGAGAAATGCGGCAATAAAGAGCTGGGTTGACTTTGACCACTGACACCCAGGGACTTGGTTCACAGGAAAAAGGGGAGACGAGAGCGGGTTTACTGGTCTGAAGTTCATGACCTAGCATGGGAGACCTAGGCATGTTGAGAATTTGTTGGGTCCTTGGTCTAAAGGAAAGGCGACTAATGGCCTCCGTGGTGAGGCTAAGTGGAAAAACCCACATTGAGTTGACCGGAACCCGACCAGAGGAAGAGAAGCGATTTAAGTCTGTGACCTGGTGCATATCGTTGCTGCCTTTATGGATGGCCTGTCCTGATTTGACTTTGCTAATGGACACACACTTCACGAGTTTCCAACTGGAATGAAGATTCTTCACGTTGAAAGATATGATTGTTTCCTTACAGCACAGGGTTGGTGTAAGTGGGCAATATAGAAATTAGATACCCAAAATAGGGGAATGAAGGCATGAGGTAGTTTGGCTTGCAAACTCTTATAGGTGGTAGAATATACCTTCATAGAATTATAGGATCAAGGTGTAGATATTTTGTAACCACAATTGTAAGGCACAGGATATCTATTGTTTTGTTCACTTATAGAATGTTATTTTCAAACGATGGTGACACATGTTGACTTATATGCATTTTAGTTTTATCCTGTTAGGTATAGATACAATTTTATTGTTTATTTGAGGGTTACATAAGGTTACAGAGTTATGTGAAAGTATAAAATTAACATGGGGTGGTCTGTGGCAGCCTTGTGCTTCTGTTAATTTTATAATTAAAATGTAGGGGTGGAGTCTGGCCTGTTAATCTGGAGAAAGTCACTGAGTAGCCAATGAGGCCTCTGTGTGGGCATGGCTTTTACCTGAGACTCCTGGGAAATCTCGCGATATTTCCCTCGTGAAGATGAGACACTTTCTTCCCCAATTGTTGGGAGGTAGTTAGAGAGATGATTAATCACAGGCAACACAGAATGGTGGCGGCTGGGAGGCTGGAGTAGCTGGTGGAGAGACCACATGGCTTAGCCCTGATGAAGACAGACCTCTGAAGCTGGAGTGGCATGCTGTTGATGGACCTGAGCCCTGGAAGCGAGGAGCCATGGGGAGACCCCTGCCAGTGCCAGAATTCTGCTCCCACTGACCTGTGACTTCCTTAGTTGGAAGCAGACTTTATAGACTGATTTCAGGTATATGGGTTATTATTGGACTTATGACTTTGCACTGGACTGGATTGGGATGCCTTCTTAGGGTCACATTTCTTTTGTATATAAACCCTTTCCTTATACCTATATGCGTGTCCTTGCATTTGTTCCTCTAGTCTACCGGGACTAACACAATAGCTGTCTCAAAATAATTTCAGAAACTTAATCACTTTTAATGCTCACAAACCTATAAGGTGTGCACTTAAACTTTGTGACATGTTTCTTTAGGGATACACACTGTGATTTAAAAGAGACTGTCACATTTATACTAATAAATACTAAGTTGAAAGGAATAAAACTTTACTAAACGTCACAGTAAGAAATGAAAAAAACAGCTGTTAATCTATCTCTCTTGATCCTACATCTGTATTGTTTAGAATGAGGGATATAAACATGGTCATATCATGCTAAGAAATGAACTTTACTTTAGTAGGACGTTCTATTTTATCCACAATTGTAAATGATGGGCTTGTGAAAGCTGTCAGTAAGTCAATTCAATGTTCTAGCTCTCAAGGCATGGAGTAAAATATGACATTCTCTTGATTAGAATGAACTTCTTTGCCACAGAAGAACATGCACTATTCAACTCCCTAAAAGTTCCAAAGTCCTGGGGATAATGGATAAGTCAATGAAAGTAAATAAACAAGACTCCCAGAAGGGTGCAAGGTTTATTTGGTTAGAGTCAGGCCATTTCTAGAAAAATGCAATTCAGACAGAGAGATAATGCTGGTAGCCAAACATACCATCTTAATAATTTGATCATTACTAAAACTTTCCACTCAAGCAGTTGGGTTTAATAAGCTAGTATATCCAGGCCACACACCCCCTCCCAGCACAATCAACTGGGTTTCTTGAGTATTGTTCACTATTAAAACTTCATTTTAAAGTTAACACGTAAAGGTTACTGGTAAGATGTGACAATGAGCCAGATAAAAGTTTAATACTTTTTAGAATCAATGCACTTTTACCTTAATTGCTACCTTAATCACGTGGATTATTCAGCTCAACCAAATTTATCCTTTGCCTAACCCTTCAGGAGAGATTTGCCTGCTTAGAAATTCAAAACTTCCTGCAGCTCAAAGGGAGAAAGAATGGACTTTTGTCTCCTATATAAACAGTCACTGTCACAGAAACCCACAGAAGGGTTACTATAAGCCAGAGCAGACTCCATGGCAGTGAGTGATCAAGTTATCCCTTCACATATTATTCTTTGGCAAAAAGACCTTTAGTGTCTATGAATCCTATACAGTAAACTTCTTCACCAAACATATGAGTTTGAGTTATAATCAATTAACCTGACCCTTCCAGCCTTATGTGATATATTTTAATTCTATATTCAATACACTTGTGCCTATTGAATAATATTGGAGGGTATTATCTGCTAATAAATGCAAATAAATCAGATTAAGATATGCTCTTTAATATCTTAAGAGTTTATGATATGATAGTTGGAAGTGTGAATTAGGCTATTCTCTTTGTTCAATGACTAACATGATTATTGTTCAGTGAAATAGATTAAAGGAATGCTATGCCACAGCTAAGAGGAGAGCTACTTCTGTAGGGACCAGTGGGAAAACCTGGCTGAATAAGAATACTAGGTGCTTACTGGAAACATCTGGCCAGAGGTCCCAGATCATATGTGTATAACTAAGATGCAGTCCTGGGTTGTGAAATAGATTATCATGAAAAGCCACCATGGATCTGTCAGTTTGTCTTACATTAGAGGATTGTGTCTTGCTGAGGTGCTGGAAGATAGGTCACTGCTATTTAAAACAGCATCAGGATCACCCAAAGGGAACGAGTTTCAGTGGGGCTTCCAGAAAAAGAACTGCAGTGAAGGATTTGGTGACCATCTTCAGAGGAAGGAACTGCTGAAATTCTTATGCATCATTTCAAAACATTACCTTATACCGAAGGCCTAATCAATGGAAATAGAACATTGTTAGCGAGAGTGCCGAAGGTGGACCACTCAGTATGAGAGCACTCAAAATGTTCCTAAGGAGGATCTGTTATCTCCCAGTGGATTTCACCATGGAATTCTGAGTTAGGTAAAGCCCGTGAGAGTGGATTGGAGTCTTTGGCATCTTATTTTGCTAATGGGAAAGAACTCAAGTCAAAGAGAAACAGTTATAATAATCTGTAAGTGATTGAACTTGGAATGTGTAAAATATGAATCTGAATAATAGAAGTCTCAAAAATGAAATGGAATGCACAAAGCTCAATATCCTATGCATTAATGAGCTGAAATTGACTGGATATTTGAATCAGGAAGTCATATGATTTAAAATACCAGGAATAACACTATGAAGAGGAATGATACGGCATTCAATGTTGAAAAAAATTTTTAAAAACCCATCATGAAGTACAATAGTATCTGTGATAGGATTATACCTAACCACACTCAAAGAAATCCAACCAAAACAACTATTATTCACATTTATACACCAATCACAAGAGCTAATGAGGAACAAATGGAAAAATTGTACCAACGACTTCAGTGCAAAATTGAGACAACATGTAATCAAGATGCATTGATAATTATTAATGATTGGCATACAAGATTATTTTTATGCTACTTTTGCTATTCTTAAAATGTTCTTTCATTGGGCCACACTACTAAATGTTTACCCAAATGTCTTGGATTCTTAGAACTGTACCTCTTCCACCCATATCAAGTCCACCCCATGCTATTGATAAAATCACATGGCTCAATTAAAAATCCACCAGGTTAACCTGATAACTGAAACTGACCTCTCCAAGTACATTGTCATCTAAAGTACAGTGTATATTTTTTCAATTGTGAAGAGTATAAAATTATCTCTTTTGAGGATTTTGATTAGTACAGTGTTATCTTATCTTGATAAACAAGTAACAGGTGAGATTTCTTTCAAAGCAAGGTGAGTCATTTTACACAAACACTCTATGTCCTTAACAGCAGAGAAACCCTCCACAATAGAGGCCCTATGCAATTGGGAGGAAATGATAAGAGATGTCTGATCTATAATGAATGAGTACTAGGAGATCCTGTACTCATCCTTTGAGTCATTTATCCATTAAAACCAAGCTCTGGGCAATTCTCTGCATGGCCCTAGAGAATTGGGAAAATCGTGGAATTTGTTCTACTGCATTAAAACAGGTGGTCCTTTGGAATTGAGGATATTTCATCCAAAAGATCAATAAAATATAATGTTCAATCCAGAAAAAATTCAAGGTCATGCTTCTCAAGCAAGAGACCTGTTTAAACTTTATTCCAGAGTATGTGGGCATTTGATCCAGCCCAACTAGTTTTGATGTACTGACCATAACTGTGCCTCTGTCAGTGGAAAATAAAATGTTAGTGTGGGTGCTAAAATCCTTTCTAGAAGGAAAAGAATGTTAAAAAGTTTGGATTGCCAATAGATTCTTAAGTTATTTTCCTCCCAATCTTCTAAGTAATTAAGTTTATAATCCCCACATGCAAGAAACTAATAAAAAAAACATTTAAAGGTATATATAAAACCTCAACATATAACTTTAATATGAGTTGGAATGTTTGAGATTGAAGCTGATTAGTCAAGTGGATTTGTTTGAGGGCAATGGTTTTATTTCCTTTTCCTAGTGTAATGGAATGTGAGCAAGATTCAACATTTTGGGAAGAAAGGGTAGAGGCTTCAGAAGTGTAATGGGTAATAGTGGGCAGTTATGCAATCTGAAATCACATTGTCTAGCTAAAGTAAGACACTCTCTAAACATGTGTAATCATTCCCCCTCAATGCTAATCAGGTTTAGAAAATAAGATCAAATACAAAACAATATGGAAACCTCTGAGCAATGGAAAATGTGCCTGAGGGAGTCATCTAGTTCACAAATAGTGTGTTTCTTCATTTCAGTTTCTCAGCTTTGACATTGAGATGGAATGTTTTTCAATGAAAGAGATTCAAGGCATGTGAAGCACATCATCACTTGAATACACACGTGTTGTGCCATCAATTTTATACTCCTTTGCCTTCAGGCAAGCAGATCTCAACAGCCCATCTTTATTTCAGGAGAAATTGCCAACCCAAATTTCACAGGTAAAATCAAGTCTGTTTTCACTACGATGTAGCCATTTGAAAACAGGATATCCAACCTTGAAATAGAAAGTGCTTTATTCTTATACAAAAGGTCAGACACATCTGGCCTGAGTATTAGTTCATGTTCTGTTTGCAATAAAACATTTTCTCTCTTTGAAAATGTAAATGTTGAGCACAACTTAGAAAAATTTGCCAATCTTCTCCTAGTTAACTGAGCTGGAATTTATCCCTAGTATTTGTTCTCTTATAATTTAATAGCAGTCTAACAATACCCAACTTCCTTTTAGCATTTTGCATCAAAGTATAATAAAAAGATATGGTAAAGAGGCTTTTAGCAGGGGATAAAATGTTTATGAGCATAAAGTCACTAGTTAAATGCTTGTGATGCTTATTTAGCTGTTTTTCTTCATTAAATATGAATTATAGCTCTTTAAATGCTGATGTGAAAATCAGGAAGGTTTAGTTTTACTCTAGTGCTTTATTTCCACAGGCAACATAAATCTATTTAAAAGCTGATTTAAGAAAGCAACTTGGGAAGGCAAATTGCTGGTGATTTGATCCCCTGAATTTTGCAGGCTACATAATCAGAATCATGTTGTATTGAGTGCCAAAATGTTTATGTGAATGTGGTTTAAAAAGACAATTATTTCTTAAAAGGTAGAGGATGGCTAACAGTGTAGTTCATGGTCTGTTCCAAAATTAAACACATGCCAAGCACTTAGAATCAAGTAATGCTCTATCAAGGACAAATGCAGTAGGGAGAAAAACAAATTAGAGATAATCTACCAGAAGGCATATTTTTTAGACATCCATATGTTGGAATTTTTATTGGAAATTATTAATTACTAATGAAACAAAAATTCAAAGTAAAAATACTTCTGAATTTTGACCTAAATGCTAAAAACCAATTTTTTGTTCTTGATACATTATTACACTAATAGTTTAGGATGGGACAGAATTTCATTATCTTATATCATATTTTGCAATGTAGTGCTTGAGAGATCAGGAAGAGCCTAACTCACCAAGCAACATTTCCAAGTTTTTCATAAGCCAAGGAGAAAAATATGATGTATGTGCATCACTTTACTTCAAGACTACCTTATATTAATATATTACCCAAAGTGTCAAGACTAGATGAAATGAGAAAGCATTGTGTAATGTTGAAAGTATTGTTTTAATAGTTTATTCACTTTAAATGAAGTGACACAAACTGATTTACTTCCTCTTTATCTGTGAAAGAAAAATTGATTTCATGCACATCAGTAATATGTCTTCCTTACTCTCTCACTAGTAAACACTAATGGGAATTATAACAATAGGGGAGGGAGATGAAATTGTGTATATGATGGCCAGAGAGAGAAAATATTACTTAAACCCCTTCTTTTGAAGGGGTTTAATTATATCTAGTTGTAGATATGTGATCCTTTCAACTTCAACTATTTAGGAGAAGAACAATATGTGACAGACATTTCTGATAGTTTTTTTGGGTTGGTTTGGAAATAAATAATTTCTGTTGGCATATAATCATATGTGTTGCATCAAACACACAGTTTTCGACATGTCAGAATAGAGGTGGCTCTATTTTGACTAATATAGAACAACTTTTTCGCAATTGCATCTATTCTGTTTTACTTTAAATATGTTTTTTTAATTTGAAAGGGTAGGAAATATTCAATCATTAGGAAGTATCAGTGCAGTGGCTAAGCTCTCGGCTGCTAGTGAAAGAATGGTAGTTCATAGCCAACGAGTAGCCTCTTGCAAAAATGTATCTTCTATAAACATTTCAGGTTAGAAACCATTCATGAACTGAATTTTCTTTGGAATGGCTAAATCTACAGAAATCAAGCTGAAAACCACATCTGTAACTATAAGGAAAATATACAGTTTGTCAAATAAATTATGTAATTGGAACTCTACAATATTAACCTAAAATTAATATCTTTCAATAGTATAGTCTTCTAAAGAAGGAACCAACCATTTGGTGGAGCATGAGAGTACAGAAGTTATGCTAAGGCGGAAATAATTGCCTGCTTTCCTTTCTCTCCAAACTAATTATTAATAAGATGGATCCAAATTGTATCACTTATCAATTCAATAGGTGCACTTTGTAAAAGGCTTTTAATTTTTACATAAAGATTAGATTGAAACCAAATCCAAGTTAGCACAAATAAAGGGAGGAAAGAATAGATGGAAAACCACTACTTAACATGACTTGACAATAAAAAATTTATGGCAAAATTATAAAAAATCTTTACACATTGATAAATAGATATCATATAGACATGTTAACTAAGAAAAGCCAATTCATTGATCAAGCCAATTCATTGATCAACTAAACCATTTGCATTTACTAGATCCACTCTTTACCCCACCAAAATATGTTTACTTCTGCTTACTTTTTAAATCAAAATTTTAAAAAACTATTGAGTAACTTTTAAAAGGTTCTACATGTGACATATAAGAATTAGGAAAAAAAAAGAATTAGCTCAAAAACTAAAAAAACCAAATGTATTACTAACTCTGGTAAAAATACTTTCACAAGAAAATATCCATAGATAAAGTCAATATGTTATTGAGAAAGAGATAGGCAGAATTTAGCACACTGCTCTAAATTGTGAAAGAAAATAAAAAGTTACTATTCCTCTCAGAATTCTCAGATGCCACATGACTCTACCATCCTGTCAGATCAGCTTGTCTTCTAGGCCATCTTCTACTTATCAACTATTTTTCTTCTTTTAAGATAATTAATCATATTTTCTATTTCTGAGAAATGCCAACTCATGTCACTCTTGGTTCTTCTCACTGACCCCTTCACCCCAAAATCACTGTTTGCTTAAAATAAAACAAGAATTTGATTCATATCTCCAACTTCTATTAGGGCACTGCTCAGAGAAATTTCCACTACTATTTATAGACCTAGGTACTTTGTCTTATTTATTTGTATTAATATTTGGCATATTCCTTAATTATTCCACAAAGGCCTTGAAGATTGCCTGAACATCTATTTTAATTTTTAAATTTTCTTACATTTTAAAACATTCAACTGGGCTTACAGTATGCATGTTGCTATAAGTTAAATATATTTACAATACAAGAAAGTGGGATCAATTTTTTCTAAAGACTGCCCTAGGAGTGCACCAAGTCAAGAAAGCAGAAATAATAGCTAATAAGTCTTATAGCTTTGAGTACTGTTTATGAGTTCTGTATGACCATGACTATGTATTGTTGAAGCCAGCAGTGAAAGAGTCATGGCAGGAACAGTTGGTATCAAAAATTGTAAAAAGGTTAGCTGGTGGAGGCACCTCTTAGAAATCAGCCTTCAGCTGCCAATTTCTATTCTAACCCTCCCTCCCCATTAGAAGTTAGAGCAGTGGTTCTCAACTTATGGGTTGTAACCCCCTTGGGAGTCAAATGACCCTTTCACAGAGGTCACCTAATACTTCCTGCATATCACATATTTACATTATGATTTATAACAGTAGCAAAATTACAGTTATGAAACAACAATGAAAATAAGTTGAAGGTTGGGGGTCACTACAACATGAGGAACTGATTTAAAGGATCACATTAGGGAGGTTGAGAATCACTACTCTATAGTATACAAATAAAACAAAAAAATAATATCTACACAAGTAGATGAGGATATGTTTCTTAAATTGCAATTATCAAGATATGTAAATGTTTTAAAAATTATTCAGCTCATCAGAACAAATATAGGCTTCTTTATGAAGATAGCATTCATGAAAAAAGTTAATGAAAAAAAAGGGATTAAAAATGAAATCATTTAAAGAAATATTTGAGCAGCAGGGAAAGAAACCCACCCACGATTCATTTCCCATCGATCATAACACTATATAGGACACAGTAGAATTGCTTCCTTTGGGTTTCAGACATTGTAAATCTTTATGGGTAAAACAAGTTTCGTCTATCTCCCATGGAGTGATTGGTGAATTGAAACTTCTGATGTTTTCATGACCAGTCCAAAGCATAACTCGACAGATCATCAAAATTCTCTTTGGAAAGAAAAGAACCTCCAATAATGAAAAAAGAAAAATATATATGAAGGTTTCCAAAGGTATGGGGAAAAGGAAAATCAATGTTTTGCAATTCAAAAGGCATGGATTTGAAGCAACCCAGAGCTGTTGTGGGGAAAAAAAAATAAGGAAGAAAGGGTGGAGGGTGAAGATTTTAAAAGGACAAGAATGCTGTCATCTCTTTTAGAGGAGAGAAAGATTCTATGCAAGCCACAAGTGTCAGGACACAAGTTAATAAAAGGGGAAGGAGATTCTGAAAGAACAGAAAATGGACACTACTTTGTAATGAAGTTTGTGATAACCAGCCCAACCCATTCCCAACAAGTTCATTCTGATTCATAGATATGCTGTGGGGTATTAATTATGAGTTGATCAACTAACAGCAAGGTTATCTCTTTGAAATCACCAGCCACTGCAGAAAAAGGTCTAGGTTGTCTATTCCGTAACTGTCATAGTTCTAGAAAGAGACAGTTCTCTCCTGTCTTACACGGCAATTGACAGTTGCCATCTATTTGATGGCAGTGAGGGAATGTGTGACTGACTGAGTGAAGACTTTAAATCTTTGCTGGAACAGACAGCTTCATCTTTTTCTCTGGTGGATTTGAATTGTTAAAATTGTGATACGTAGCCAAATGCCTAATTACCACACCATAAGGACTCCTCTAAACTTAAGATAAAGGGATGTACATATATAATAAATATATGAAGACAAAATAATTTTATCATGACAATATAAGAACATGTACACTATAATATATAATATTGCATCAACTTACACAATATGAGTACATTGTACTGGATGGAGCACAACAGACTATAGCTATCACTGCAAAAAATATATATGAGGGGACTTAAAAGAGTTAATGGAAAAATGGAACTGAAAGATGAGAGAAATCCAAAAAGGTGTGTAATCTTTGGTCATCTTTATTCAATGTCTATATTGAGCACATAGTCTGAGTAACTGGCAGAAGAACGGGATCTGAGGATGGGAGGAAGACTCATTAGCGAGCTGTGATCCTTGGATGACTCCACTTTGCTCGCTGAAAGCAAAGAGAAATGGAAGTACTTACTAATGAAGATCAAGGATAAGAGACATCAGTGTGGACGATATCTCATCAAGAAGAAAACAAAAATCCTTACAACTCAACCAAAGTCATAATGCACAGATAAAAGTTTGAAGTTATCAAAGACTTCCTTTTACTGGGATTTGCATGCTTCTCAACAAGCAGCTTAGGAGACAGTTAGTCAAGCATTGACCTGTTGTCCAAAAGGTTAGTGGGTCAAACCCACCAGCTTCTACCAAAAGAAGGTTGAGACAGTCTGCTTCTGTAAAGATTCACAACTTTAGAAACCAAGGGAGAAATCTACTGCAGAAGATCTTTTAAAGTGTTAAAAGGTCAGGTTCTCAGTGACTTTGGAGAATAAATTGCACCTGACCAAACCATGATATAACCAACTGCCTCAGATGTAAGTGAAAGTTGGGTAATGAAGAGGAGCAACCAAAGAAAACTCTAGGCTTTTTAATTATGATATTGATAAAGAATGATTATAAGATCTTGGACTGCCAAAAGAACAAACGTTTTCTTAGAAGAAGTGCAGATAAGAGGTTTCTTATAAGCATAGATGGTGAGATTTTGACCCACCTACTTCAGACGTATTACAAGTGGCCTGTCCCTTGACAAGGTGCCAGCTTTGATCAAGTAGAGAGTCAGTGAAACAAAGGTAGACTCCACTAGATGGATTGACAAAGGAGTGATCATGCACTCAAACATATCAATGAAGGTAAGAATGACACAGAACTGGGCATCATTTTATTCTATCATTATTTGTAGGAACCAACTAGAGACCACCAGTAGCACAATGAAGGGGACTTTGTGGCACTGTGATGAAATTACTTGGCCACTAACTAAAAGATCAGAAATTGCTCCATGAGAGGAAGGGTGGAAGTCTGGTTTCAGAAAAATTCAGAAAAATAAAAACCAAACTCACTGTCATGGAGTTAATTCTGACTCAGAGTTTCCTTATAGTACAGGATAGAACTGCCTCTGTGAAGTTCAGTACTGTAAAAATTTATGTCTTTCTCCCATGGAGCAGGTGGTGTTTTTGAACTGCTGAATTTGCAGATTACAGCTCAATACATAACCAATATGCAAGCAGACATTGAAAACTCTGTGGGTCCATTATAATCTGTCCTATACAGTCACTATAAGATTAAATCAATTCAGTTTCAAGTTTGCTTTTTCTAGAGTAAATAATGACTGGATATATTTTCATGTGCTGCCTAACCTTTTTTAATGACCTTCACAATGAAATGTTTGATTTAAGTATTTTACAATTTTATTGAGTTGTTTAAGTTTTTGTTGTCACATTTAAAAATATTTTTAAAACTTTCTTTATTAGACCTTGTCACATATACGGTGATCAATTTTTTCTCCTACTCAACATGCTATCTTTTCATTGTTCTTAGACTAATGGAAAAAGAATAATTTAGTTATTATGAAGTCCTGCCTACCTTTTTCCACCACTTGTCTGTCAGTTTTTCATACTATGGTGGCTGTTTTTGTGTTGCAATGATGATAGAGACTATGTCACTGGTATTTCAAATACTGTCAGGTCAGTAGATGTGAACAGGTTTCGATGGTTTCTATTCTTAGTTTTCAAACTAAGAATAGTCAGTCACAAAGAAGGTTTTAGCTGCAGACTACAAAGAAAGGAGGCTCAGAACATATTATGCATAATTTCACAACATGGTCAGATATTGAAAACCTATCAAATGGAAGCAGAACATTGTCAGAGATAATGCCAGAAAATGGACTCCTAAAGTCCAAGGGTACTCGACTTGTAACTGGGTAGGAGTTTATTTCTCAGAATGGAGTCCACCATAGCAACATGTCGGGTAAAGCCTGTGGGAATGGAGCCTTAATGATCTTCATTTGCTGATGGGGCACAACTGAAGGAAAGGAGAAATAGCCACAATAATCTGCTAATGATTGGAACTTGGCATGTAGCAAACTAGGAAACTTGGAAATGGTCAAAAATGAAATGGAATGCATACAACTTGATGTCTTGGGAATTGGTGAGCTAAAATGGACTGATATTGGTAATTTTGAATCAAAAATCATATGATTTAGTACACTTGGAATAACACAATAAAAGGCAAGGTGTTGCATTTAATGTCAATAAGAACATTGAAAGATCCATCATGGACTAAAGTGCTGTCTATAATAGGATCATATCTATAAGCTTTCCAGAGAATCTAAAAATGCAAATATGACTTAAGTGTTTACACCGGTGACAATAGTTAATGATGAAGAATTTGAAGAATTATACAAATGCTTCACTGGGATTGATCAAAGCAAGATGCACTGATAATTATTAAGGATTGGAATGCAAAGGCTGAAAAGAAAGAGGAAGACACAATAGTTTGAAAACACAATCAGTAATAGAAATGAAACTGGAGATCATATAGAATTTTGCAAAGCCATAAGCTTTTTGATAGCAAATACCTTTTCTCAACAATACAAAAGGTGACTATACACATAGACTTCCCCAGATATAATACACAAAAATCAAATTGACTACATCCAAGGGAAGAAATGATGGAGAAACTCAGTATCAGCAGCCAGGTCAAAGTAGACTGTCAACTACTCATTTTAGGTTCAGAAGAAAGCTGAAGAAAACTAAAACGAGTCCACAAGGTATGAAATATGGTCTTGAGTCTATCCCACCTGATTGCCAGAACATCTCAAGAATAGATTTGACACATTGAATACAAATGACAGAATACCCAATGTACTGTGGGAGTACACGAGGACCATCATTCACAAGGAGAATAGAAAGTCATTAAAAACACAGGAAAGAAGGGAAAGATCAAGGCAGACACCAGAAGAGACTCTGACATCATTGAAAAGCTAAAGCAAATGGAAGAAAGCATGAAGTCAAAGAGCTGAGTATAAAATTTCAAAGGGCAATTAGAGAAGGCAAAGTTAAATATTATAATGAAATGTGCAAAGACCTAGAATAGAAAACCACAAGGGAAAAACAAACTCAGCATATCTGAAGCAGAAATAACAGAAGAAAAATGTGAAGATTTGAGTTGCAATTTTGGAAGTTTCTATGGGAAAAATACTGAATGACGCATTAAGCATCAAGAAAATATGTGAAGGATATACAGAATCTCTGTACCAAAATGAATTCTTCAGCATTCCTCCATTTCAGGAAGTAACATATGAGCAAGAACCAGTGGAGCTGAAGTTAAAATTTCACTGAAACTGTGACCCAAAACCAGTCTCCAGGAATTGATGCAATATCCTGTGAAATGCTTCATCAAACTGATGACTAATCAAAAGCACTCATTTCTCTATGCCAGCAAATTTGGAAGAGAGTTACTAGGCTAACTGATTGAGAAATTCATAACTGTACCAATTCCAAAGAAAAGTGTCCCTGGAGAATGGTCAATCCAGAGAATAATATCATTAATAGGAAGGCAAATAAAAATCTTATTGAAGATCACCCAACAATAGTTGCAGTAACACATTGATAGGGAACTCCCGAAGTTTAAGTAGGATTCATAAGAGGACCTGGAATAAGTGATACCATTGCTGATGTCAGATGGATTTTGCCTCAAAGGAGAGAATACCAGAAAGATGCTTTCTTGTGTTTTATTGAGTACAGAAAGGCCTACTTCACAAAGCTCCCTAGCTACTGACTGTTGGTGACTCATCCTACTGTGTCTGGACTGCCAGCATTGTCTTAGGTAAGACTCAGCTGTCTGCTCCCTTGACCTTGGCCCTAACAGCCTTTGTGAGTTTAAGAACTTCTAATATATTAACTGCTTCACAGAGGTGAGTTGAACTGAGCCCTCTGTACTGCTGTGTGGACTGATTAGCTGATTTTTCCTTTGTGCTGTATTTATCTAGCTATACAATAATACGTGTGCTGTTTTTTTTCTCTAGAGAATTCTGTCTAACACAATAAATAATCAGAGAAGCTGGATTTTATGAAATAGAATGTGGCATCAAAAGTGGAAGAAGGGTTATTTACATCCTTAGCAAGCAGATGACAAAAAATTACTTGCTGAAATGGAGAGGACTTGAAGCACCTGCTGATGAAGATCTAGGATCTCAGTCTTCAGTATGGAGTTCAAGCCAATATAAAGACTAAGATCCTCCTTACCAGACAAATAAGTATCATCATGATAAATAGAGAAAAGGTTGAAGTAATCAATCATTTTCTCTTGCTTGGATCCATAATTAATGCTCCAGAAAGCAGCAGCCAAAAGGTCAAACAACACATTGCGCTAGGTAAACCTGCTGCACATGACCTCTTTAAAGTATTGAAAAGCAAGGATATTACTTTCAGAACTACGATGCGCCTGACCCCAGTCATAGTATTTTCCATTGCCCCGTATGCATGTGAAAGGTGGACACTGAATAAGAAAGATCAAAGAAAAGTGATGCATTTCAATTATGGGGCTGGAGAAGAATATTGAAAGTATCATGGACTTCTTTAAACACAAGCTAACACATCTTGGAAGAAGTATAGTCAGAGTGCTTCTTAGAGGAAAGAATGTCAAGACTTTGTCAAGAGAGACCTGTCCCTGGAGAAGGACATTGTGCTTACTAAAGTGGAGAGATAGCAGGTGGGGAGCAGGGCGGGGGAGGGGGTGAGGAACAGAAGGCTCTCAACAATATGGATTAGCATTGTGACTACAATGATAGACTCAGACAAGATAATTGATGGATGACTCAGAACAGTTGTGGTAGCTACATAATCTAGTATCAATTTGAGAGGATTATGAGTGAATGGGGTAAGTTCTATCTGTCAATTGGGTCATATCCAAGGAGGTCTTTCTGTGAGCATGGCCTTCTGAGAACTCCTGGAACTCTGGGATTTCCTCCTTGGAGGTGGGAGACATCTCTCTCTCACTCTTACTCCCTGAGAGACACTCTCCTAACAAGACACCTGCGGAGCTGGAAAAAGCAAAGTACCTCCCCTGATCCACCCCGCCCTCTGGAGCAGGAAAAGTCATGTAGAGACCCCTGCCAGCACTGAGATACTTACAATGCCACTCGATCCACAAGACTTCCAAACCCCTGGCCTGTGAACTCCTGCAATTGGCATCATTGCATGTAATTTGTGACACTGAAGAGGACTTCACAGATTGGTATCTGACATATGGGCTAATTTTGGGCTTATGCACTTATGTGAACTGATGTTTTTCAATATGTTATTATTCTTTTACATAGATTTCTTTGACACATATGTGTCTATGAATTTATTTCTGGAGTCTACCCAGACTAATGCGATTGTACAGTGTTTCATTCTGTTCTGGTATGCTCAGGGTTGCCCAGGGTCACTAGGGGTTGGAACTGAGTTAATGGCACCCGACAACAACAATGTATCTAATTCTATTTTTGTTGCTTGCACTTCTATTATCACATTAGATAATCAACTAAAAATTTCAGGGATCCACAATTTTACTGTTACATGTTCTTCTATGTAATTTATGGCTAACATTTTCAAATTAAGATCATTCATCTATTTTGGTATTTTGTGAGTTGTGTGTACTATATGAACATGGAGTGCTAACTCATTCTTTTGCATTCTTTTACAATTTTTCCAGAACTATTTACTGGAGTTACTTTTTCTTTCCCATTGGGTGGATTTAGCACCTATGCTGAAAATTAATTGGCCATAGATTTAAGAATTTATATGTGAATTCTCAATTCTATTATATTTGTCTACTCTGTTATTTGTAAAACTCTGGTGATGTTGTTGGGGAAATGTTTAATTGCTAAGACCTAGGTAAACTGTCCATATATACTATCTGCTCTGTGATAGAAAGATGAAACTATCTACTCCCATAATTATTTACAGCCTGGGGAACATATATAAGGTCCCTATGAGTCAGATTCAACTTGATGGCTGTTGGTATGGTGTTCTGGATTTGTTAGCTTTATGGTATGCTTTGAAATCAGAAGTTACAATCCTAAGTATTTATTCTTTTTGTAGGATTGTTGTTTTGAGATCTATTGTCCTTCCATAGAATTTAAGGACTATATTTTTCCATTGATTTCAAGAATTTTATTGGAAAGTTGATGATTGCATTGAATTTATAGATTACTTTGAGTAATATTAGCATATTAAAATATCAAACCTTTTACTTGGGCTCTAAATAAATCCATTTATTTAGGCTCTTTCTTTTTTTTTATTTTTTATCAGGGGAGAGTGCCAATTACCACAAATTATGCAGTCAAGTTTCTCACAGTCATGGAAATCACAGGAGTCAGCACATCAGGAGTTTAATGGAGAAGTCTTGCCCTGGGAAAACCACCTTCATGATTATGGTATCTCCCCTGCCAGGTAAGTATGCCTTTGATTTCTTTAGGCAAACTTTTCACAATTCTTTTATTAGTTGTATGTAGTTATTCTACCTTCTGTATTCAATTTATTCTTGTATATTTATTCTAACAGATCATAAATTGAAATGTTTTCTTAATTTCACTTTTTTAAAAAGACTGCTGGTGTATGGAAATCCTATTTGTGTGTATGCTAAGTTTATAACCTGTCTCTTAGCTGAAAGGGAAACATTTTAAAATCTTTTTTCATAAAAGAGGAAAGCATAAAAGCATTTTGAGTAGGAGAGAAGATGTCAATAGAAAAATGAAAAAGAAAAGGATGACTACCTCAGACACTTAGACAGGAACAAAATCAAGAAGAAATTGCAGTTTTTACTTAGAAAGTCCATGGACAAAGAGAAAGAAGAGGTTAAGCAGAACGAAAGAAAGTAAGAAAATCTGGGTGTTCAGAAAGTGCCAAGAGAGAATGGAACTAGAAAGAGATAGTCTGTACAAGCCATTCAGGCAGAGACTCTGAACCTTCAGACTCTGAACCTTCTATAACATAAGTGTATAGTGATCCTATATATTTAAAGCACATGGAAGAAATAATGAAGCAAAAGAGATGAACAAAAAAATTTGATGGGGAACTTGAGAAGACCAAGTAAAATCTTAAAATGAAATGTGTAAGACCAAGTGCTAGTGAATAAAAAAATTATGAACCCACTCACCATATCTAAAGCTAGAAGATTTAAAGAAAAATTCAAACTTTGAGTTTCTCTACTGAAAGATTCTTGTACAAAATATTGAATGATGTGGGAAGCATCAAAAGGAAGATATAAATAATACAGAGTCACTGCACCAAAATATTAGTCTACATTAAACATTGTAGCAGATGTTCAAACGCCTATGATACTAAAGAAGTTCAAGCATCACTGAAAGCATTCCACAAAAACAATTGACCCAGGAGCTGATGGACTACCCACTGGAATATTTTAACAAGCTGATGAGGCCCTGGAAGCATTCACTTGTCTATGTTAGAAGATTTGGGAAACAGCTACTTGGCTAACTGACTGGAGGGGATCCACATTTGGATCCATTCCAAAGAAAAGTATGCAACGAATGTGGAAATTATTGACCAATACTGTTAATGTACATGCAAGTAAATTCTTGCTGAAGATATCCAACAAGAGTTGCAGCAGTGGAGTACCAGAAATTCAAGCTGAATTCAGAACAAGGGCTATCATTTTTTATACCAGCTGGATCTTGTCCGACACCAAGGAATACCAGAAAGATGCTTTTTGTTTCATTGACTATGTAAAGAAGTTTGACTATGTATATCATAGCAAGTTATGAATAGCACTGAGAAGAAAAAACTTCCAGAACACTTCATTGTGTTCATATGGAAACTACATTCATTCAAACAGGAAAGGCAAATACAGCACATTTTAAAATTAGGAAAAGCGTGCATCAGAACTGCATGTTCTCACCATCCTTATTCAATGTGTAGACTGAGAAGATAATTCAAGAAACTGGACTGGATGAAGAACATGGTATCAGGTCTGAAGGAAGCCTTTTAACAACTTGCAATTTGCAGATGATGTCATCTTGCCTGCTGAAAGGAGAGGACATCAGCATTTATTAAAGATCAATGATTATAGCTTTCGGTATACACTATGTCAAGCAAAGGAAAACCTTCACAACTTAATCAGTAGGTAATATTATGATAAAGATCAAATTGAAATTGTCACTCTTGCTTGGATCTACGATCAATACTCTTGGAATCTCTGACTGTCAGCAAGTCAATGGTTCCTCATAATGACCCTACAGGACAGGGTAGAATTGCCCATTTGAGTTTCCAAGGCTATAACCCTTTCCAGGAATAGAAAGTTCCACTTTTTACTCCCCATGTTGTGGCTAGTGGTTTCCTGCTGCCAACTTTGTAGATCACAGCTCAAGGCACAACCACTACACTCCCAGGGCAGAAGGGAAGAAATCAAATGATGCATTATGTTGCCTAATTCTGCTAAACAGCAAAAATGTCACTTTGAAGAATAAGGTATCTTTACAATTGCTTCACGTGCACTTGTAAGTTGAATAAGAAAAAAAAAAAGAATTGATGCACTTGAATTACTGCTACAAATAATATTGAGAGTGCTGTGGACTTACAAAAGAACAAATAGATTGGTCTTGGTAGAATTACAGTTGGAATGCCCTTAGAAATGAGGATAGTGAGGTTTTGGTCCCATGTACATTGGTCATGTTACCAGGAAAGGCAAGTTCCTAGAAAAGGAATCATGCTTTGTAGAAAGAAGAAGGAGAAGGAGAACGGTGAAAAAGAGGAAGACTCTGAAATGATAGACTAACATAATACTTGCAGCAATGGACTCAAACCTGACAGTCATATGGATGTGACAGGACCAGGCAGTATATTGTTCTGTTGTACGTAGAGTCACTAGGAGTCAGGATAAGCACATGCCCTACTCCGTCAGTTGAGGAGCCCTGGAGGCTTCAAATTCAGTCATTCAAAACCAACAGGCCCTGAAAGGGAAACAGATGAGGCTTTCTACTCCAGTAAAAATTCACAGCCTCTGAAACTCACGGGGCAGTCTGACTCTGTCGGCAGAATCGATACGAGTCAGAATCTTTTCAATGGCAGTGAATTTGACTTTGGACCCAGTCAGCCCAATGACTGATTCAGTTTTTATATAGGCGAATGCACTAACAAAGATTCTATCAAAATTTTCTGCAAAAAAAATGGAAACCTACACAACTGGTTAATAATTTATATTTGTATCATATTTGGCAAATTTCAATTCCAAAATAACACTATAAAATTTATGGTATTTTATATGTGAATAAAGTGAGGCTGCCTGAAATAACACAGGCTTCTAAGGCAATAAATCATAAAAGTAAGGATGGAATTCAATCTTCGTCTTCCAAGTCCAGAATAAAAAGCTCTAGTTCTCCTAAATGAAACCTAAAACTGATGATGACTCAGAGTCGTTTATTTAGAGAAAAAGAAAAGAAAAGGAAATGAAACATTTTGGGGAAACTTTATGTGTTAATTTAGAATGAAAACTCTTCACTCTGAGGATATGGCTCAGAATATCTTGAAACCGAGAAATGGCTGCAATAATAAATGTATGCGGTCATTATGGCACAAACCTCTAGTCCTCATTCTAACTTACAACTGAAGTAATTTCTATTGGTGAAATGACACAGGATATGGTGTGGCATTTTTTGATCCACTTCTTAGTTCTTCTTAGTTCTTAGTTGTTAGTGTGAATGATAATGGGTTCAATAATGGAGAACAAAAAGAAACATAAATAGCATCCTTTTCTAAAATTCTCTTTTCTGATATTTTGTTTTATTAGGATTAAGAAAAAAAATAAAATATTTTATAGCCTAACTCACAATTGTGCTAGAGATTTGCTTGTTTATCAATATGTAACATTATCAGATCCTATTCAAGAGAGTCAAGCAAAATAATATTTTGGAGTTTACGAGGAAAATTGCACTCTAATTTTTTTTTCAGAACCCAAAATGAAAGTTGTGATTTGAACCTACTGAAACAGAATTAAATTTGAAGTTTAGAAGGGATTAATTTCATAAATTTCTTAAGTTGCTGACGGAACCATCTGGCAGTTTCAGAGATAACTATTAAAGTCTATACAAGGAATTTTCTTCCTGGAAGATTATAATGACAGAATATTATAACAGCAGGAGAATAAAAACTAATGCATATTTTATCATTCAAATGAATGTCTTGTACACTAAAGTTATGTGGGATTTCTACTTACTTCTAAAAGAAAGCTACAAAAGGATTTTGTATACCATACAGAAAATTTTTCACTAGTGCTCTCTGTAAAAACCTGTAAATAGTTCAAGTTCAGTTTGTTGACCTATGGGAGTGTTCTCCAGTCAAGTCTGATGGGGTGCCACACCCTGGCCACAAAGTTTATCTTTGGCACTCCCTTGGGACCACCATGCTCTGCTTGCCCCCATTCTCCCCACCACATGCCCTTAGAGTTTTGTCATAGTGTGGTAGGATCAGGTCACTGTGTCTCCACTGTTGTCCCCCATAGGACCATAGGTCAGTGAGGGTTGGAGTGTCTTATAGTGGGGCCAGCTATATGGTTCAGTCTCTACATTGGCTATTCCTCAGGACCAAAGGTCAGTGAGAGTTGGCATGTCTTATAGTGGGGCCACCTATAGAGTTCAGTCTGTATATTGACTATTCCGCAAGGCTTGGTAGACCAGGATGCACTCCATTCTCTCTTCCTCCCATTTCATTTGCTCCCTGTGCTCTCATCAGACACATCCTTCTCCCTGAGCTACAGCTTCAGTGCTGTCCCTAAAGTAAACTTTTCTGGGAGGAGGGGCAGCTGTCCACATAGTTGGGACTGAAACCAAGCTCTCAGACCCTTCCACTGGTTCCCCACTCCATGGCAGCTTGCTGCATTCGTATCCCAGAACACCAGGTTGAAGTTTGGTCACACTTTCCCTGTGGAGATATAAACAATACCCTTCCTTTGGGTTGATCAGTGCTCTGTTCCCTCACTACACATTTCTATCTCTTCTCTCCCTCCTTTTTTCATTGGCTACCAGATGTACCTCAAATTGACACCAGATTAGGCGACTGCCACAGACTACCCCTTGTCAATATGGCACTTTCACCATAAATCTCTAACCATATCTGATTTACAAACAATAGTAAAATCATATCTGTACCTAATAAGATAAAACTAAAATGCATACAATTCAACATGTGCTACCCTCATATAAACAAAACATTCTATAATTGAACAAAACAAAAATTATCTTATGCCTAGCAATTACAGTTAGGTAACACCCACTCCCACACCTTAATCTTATTATCATATATATATATGTGTATGTATATATATATATATATATATATATATATGAGAGTGTGTAATCCAACCACTTTGTGTCTTTATTCCCACATTTTGGGTATCCAATTTCTATATTACCCTCTTGTATCAACCCAGAGCTCTGAGGAAACAATGATATTTTTTGACATGAAGAATCTTCATTCCAGTTGGAAACTTGTGAAGTCTGCATCTACAAGCAAAGTCAAATCAGCAGGCCATCCATAAAGTCTGTAGCAATATGTACCAGTTCATGAGCTCAAATAAATTCTCTTTATCTGGTTGGGTTCTGGTCAATTCAAAGTGGACTGCCTCTCTTAGTCTCACCAGGGTGTCCATTGGTCACATTGCCTTTGCCATGGTCTCATCACAAATTCTCAACAAGCCTAGCCCTCACATGCTAGATCATGAACTTCAGAGCAGTCAACCCACTCTTTTCTTTTCATTTAGTTCTTTGTAAGTCAGCTTCCCAATGTCAGTGATCAGACTCAAACCATCTCTTTATTGCTACATTTGTCCTACTTCTATTCACCAAGTAGATCAGATGGTCACCTGTCATAGGCTTCCCTTAACATTCAGCCCAAGACGGAAGTTTTCTTCATTGTTTCAGATTCTTTCTAACTTTTGAAAATTGCCACTAGTTTAAGATTTCAAAAGAAAAAAAGATTTACTCTTTCTTCAGTCTGTCAATCTGCCCCTGAGGCAGATCTCTTGGAATGCAGGTATCCTGAGTACTTCGAAACACTGCATGGAACTAATGTCTTCAGAGACTTCTTTCTAGGTGTCGCCTACACCCCTCTCTTTAAATAATTGAGTTTAGTATCTGATTCTATGTTATTTATACTAATTTCTTATGCTAATTATTGTAGATAAATCGATGTATAGAAATGTTTATTGAGAAGTATAAAAATAGCTTGTAAACCCACTTGCCTCAAGACATCAATTTGATCTCTAGATGGCTTTAAGACATGACTTCAAAGTAGGCTCTGAGAAGATAAGCCCCACCCAGTACTTTAGAGTACTCAGATATTTGCATTCCAAAAGATCTGTCATATTAGGTGACTGCCACAGTGTTCATTAGGGATATTAGTCTGTAGTTCTCAATTATTATGGAACCCTTGCCCACTTTAGGAATCAGTTATAACAGCTTCATAGAAAGAGTTTGGAAGTTTCTTTCTTTTTCTATGTTCTAGCAGATTTTGTGTAGAACTAATGTCAATTCATCCCTGAATGCTTGACAATTTTCCTGTGAAGCCATGTGGCCTGGGGAAAATTTTTTTATTGGGAATCCCTTTATAACCTTGTCTATTTCTTTCATTGCTATGAGTCGTTTGAGGTTCTTGACAACCATCTGTGATAGTCTAGGGAAGGATTGTGTTTTCAAGGATTGTGTTTTCAAATATTTGTCCATGTCTTCCAAGTTGTTGAATTCATTAAGTACTGGCCTTCTGTGTAATTATTCTTTTGATTTCATCAGGACCAATTGTAATGTCCTGTTACATCCCTCATCCTTGCAATGGGCACTTGTTCCTTCCTTTCTTTGGTTAGGTTTGCCAGTGGTCTATCAAGTCCTTTCAAAGAATCAACTTTTAGCTGCATAAATTTTCTCCATAGTTTTCTTGTTTTTCCTTTCCTGTATCTCAGACCTGACTTTTATTATTTCTACACTTTTGCTATTAGTAAGGTTGTTCTGTTAACTCTGCTCTAGTTGATCTAAGTTTTGTGCCAGAATATTAAACAAAAATGTCTCTTCTTTTTTCATTTGTGCTTTTATTGCTATCAGTCTTCCTCAGATAAATGCCTTTTCTATATCACAAAGGTTTGGGTACATGTTATTTTTACTCTATTCCCTCCTCTTCTTCATCATGCTCACTGATAAGTCTAAACATACTCTAATTGGGGTACCTTTATATGTGACTATTTGCTTTACCCTAGCTGTTATTATGATCTTCTCCTTTTCCTCATAGTTGAATAATTTATTATGTGTCTTGGTGACTTATTCTTGGGATTCAGTCTGGCTGGTGTTCTTTCAACCTCCTGAATTGTTGCCAGATTTTCATTTATTAAGCTGGTGAAATTTTCCTCTAAGAATTCCCTTGCTATTTTCACTGTTGACTTCTTTGTTGTGTCTTGTTCTGATAGTTCAATTATTCTAATAATGTTCCTCTTCATAGCATTAGATATGGCTCTCAGGTTTTCTTCAGTTCCTCTGATTATCTTATTTGCCTGCTTTGCCTATTTGTTTAGATCTGTTTGGTTATCCTCTAGGTCACTGGTGTGACTCTGCCTCCTCAAGTCTGTTGGCAAAGTTTGTCAATTAGCAATTGGATTTTGTTATTTCATTCCTTAAGTCTTGTATTTGCCTTTGGTGCATTGCCTTTATCTCCTCTGTCATTTCATCCTTTTTCTGTATTGTTTCCCTTACATTCTGTATGATTCCAAGCAGCATTCTGGATATTTCTTTCTGTGGCAGGTTGGTATCTGCTTCTTCTATGCACATCATTAGGTTCATGACTTCATCTGGCGTTGTCTCCTGTTTATCCTGTTTTTTCATTCAAACTACTGGGGCTGGTTGCTGTTCATGTGTTGTTTTATAGGAGCTGGTGCAACCTGCAAAAGTCAAAGAACACTGGGCTGTCTCTTGGGGAATTTATATGAGTGCTTCTCTGAACTATCTGTAGGGAGTTGTCCTGGGCATTTGAGGCGCCTCTATATATTTCCGTGGTTTCACTTTTACCTTAACTGATCAGTATTCCTTTATTTGGAATGTAAGTTGGATAGTCCTCTTGTGAGATGCTGGTCAGGTGGTTGGGGGCCCATGAGGATGGTGTTTCACTGGATGGTCTCTAAGTAAGGCATTGTGATTTGTCTCACGATTCCTGGAGCACCTCGGGTGGCATGCGGTGTTTCCATAGATAAGAGGAGTGCCTCAGAGGGTATATGGGTATATTCTCCTTCATGTAGAGCACCATAGCTGGTAGACAGAATTACTCTATTTACAAGAAATCATCCTGGGGATCGGGATGATGTTTGAACGGCAGCCTGGAGTACCACCAGTGGTGGGCAGCAGTTCCCAGTCACTTGGAGGGCCTCAGGATTTAGGCTGGAGCTCCCCCAGCCATTTGAAGGTGATAACTCCCTGTCAGTTGGAGTATGGAGGACTGGCGTGCTTTTACCAGCTGTGTGTAAAACTAACAAATGTTGGCAGGAGCCTCCCTGACTGGGCCTTCAGAGTTGCCCTAGGCAGAGAGGAGTACCCTGGAGGCTGATGTTGGGCTTATGAAAGGAAATAAAGGGAGAAGTGAAGAAAAAGAGAGAAAGGTGGAAACAAAGACAGAAGCAAGAATACCAAGAAGACTAACACCCACTCACATGCAAAAATAAGACTAAACAAAAGTAAAAACAGTCAGAAAAGAAAATAATAAAAGAGGAACACTGAATCTGTTGAGACTTTGGAAGAAAAAAGAGAAGACGTAGAAGAGGAGGAGAAAAGAAGAAAAAGTGAAGAAAGAAGAAAGGAGAAAAGATAGAAAAAAGTGAAGAAGAGGAATAAAAAATAGAATAGATAAGAAGATAGCTGAACCTTGTGTTGTGCCATGTGTAGCATTGCTTTATGCCCTATGAATCACTGTTACAAGGGGCACCACACAGTAACTCTCCCTACTGAGTGGGCAGAGGTGATTTAGGCAGAAGGTTGGGAGCTGGAAATCAGCAGCAGCATGTGGAAGGAAAGAAAGGGAGAGGAGAGAAACAGAAAAGCAGAAATAGAGAAGTGAATAAAGAGAAAGGAAAGAAAAGAAGAAAAACACAACTGTGCTTACTAAGATTGACTATATAATAAAGAGAGAAAGGAAAGAATAAAGAGATAGCGGATCCGTGATTGCCTGAATGTGTAGACAGAGATGTTTAAACCCTGCTTTAAGATGGCAGGTCGGGGTCCCCTTTTAGTGTAGGGTCCCAGTGGTGCTGGGCAGAATTGCTCTAGTTGGCAAGATGACCTTAGAGGCCCAACAGAGGTGTCCTCAGTAGTGCAGAGCACTGTAGAGGGCTGCCACACCTGCCTTGTGTGAGGAGCAGTACTCCCACAGAAGGTTGGTTAGAGTTCCCCATGTTATTTGGGTTGAGTTGCCCTAGTCAGTCGATAGTGGCCTGGGGTGGGGCAGGGTGATCTCTCAGCCCCATGTAGGGCTCCAGGACAGAGAGGACCTCCCCGGCTGTGTGTAGAATCACAGAGAGTAGAGCCGAGCCGATGCCCTATGAGCTTCGAGGTTTTCAACTGCTTGTGTGTTTGTTTGTTGCCCCTGGCCAGACAGAATCAAATTAAATTAAGTTGGCTTCCTGGCTCTGGGCTCTGAGTCTGGGATCAGTTAGAAACTTAGAATTGCTCCAGCAGATCTTTGTTTGTTTTGACAGCCTCCAGGCACTGTAGCTACTTTCTGGCATTCCCTCGCATGGGCACCCTTTTTATGCACACGAATGCTAAGAACTCCCACAACCTTTTGCCTTGGAGTGGAAAAACGAATCTGGGAATTGTCATTTTTACCAATTTTACCATTTTCTCTTTTTAAAAACATTGGGCTTTTTTATCTGATTTGGGGGCTGTCACGCTGACCCCCAGAGGGGGAGATGCAACTTATCAGGGAAGTTGCTTTCTTGTCGGCCAACTGGAATTGAATTTTCCCACTGGACTATGCCTAGCTGCTTCTTCCCTACCTCACCACCCCCTGCCTCCTGTAAACTCCTGCTTTTTCTTCTCCTCCAACTCTATGGCTCCCTACAGGCCCCACTCCCTAGACGCTGAGCTCACAGTTGTTTTGTTTTTGTTTTTTGGGCATCACTGCCTCTGTTGGTCATGGGTGCTACTTAGCACTGCTACTGAGAGCTGCCGTTGGATTTGAACCACCAAGCCCACAGGCTGCAGTTCCGCACTCAACCACTTAGGCCACAGGGGCTCAGCCCTGAGCTCACATTTAACAGTGTCAGCCACTCTGGTGTAGGGTGCTGTGATTAGGTCTCAGAGGTTCTCCTCATGTCTGGGATTATGTCCCCTTTAGGGCATCAGCCTGGGGAAATGGCTTCTCCCTGCTAAACTAAGCTGTAGATAGGTCTTCAGCTGGAGCAGAGCCTGGCACACAGAACCTAGATCAATTTCGTGCATTCTTGGTTCACTTTCTGAGTGGAAATCACAGAAACTCGGCGTTCAAGACAGACTCTAGTTCTCTAGTTTTAATTTCAGGACTCTGTCTCCCAGTCTCCACCCTCAATCAATTTTCAGCTCTGGTAGCAGGAGTTCTAGGTGGGTGAATCCTAAAGTAATTCTTGATCCTACAATACATGTCACCAAATCATACTTCTACAATAATTAATAGGATATATCTGTTAGGTATATATTACAATTGCCTCATTGCCAGGGATAATCCAAATATTTCATGAAAGTTCTCTCATTAGTTCCTTATCAGACCCTAGATATACTTCATAGCCATTATAATGACTCCCTGGATTACAGATGCCTCACTTATGGACAATTTTAATCTGCCCTTTAAACTTGTTAAAAATTTCCCTTACTTTGAAAGAATTGACCCAGCCCCCACTTACTTATATTCTTTGTCAGAATCATGGCCATCAGCTGCATATGCAGCTTCAAAGGCAGTATGCCTTTTCACACTCTCAAACCCACACTAAACTCCCAGCCATCAAGTCAATGCCAAATTGCAGCAACTGTGTAGGATAAAGCAGAACTGCTCCTGTGACTTCCTGAGGCTCTATCTGGTAAAGGGTACAGAGAGCCCAATCTGTTTCTCTAAAAGCAGCTGGTGGTTTTGAACTGCTGACCTTGAGAAATACAGGTCAACTTGTAACCACCACACCATTAGGGTTCTTTAAGGCTAAATGGGAATCATATATACTTGTTTCAACTAAAATATAAATTCCACTTACAGGCACACTTGGGAAAATATCCTGCTCATAATAACCTTGAGACTGCCTGAACTGTGTTACAGAAGAGAGCAAGATTCAGTCCACAAGACATAGGTGAGAGTGATATTCCTTAACTGTGCTGATCACCATTTCATGAGGATCCAAGCAGATGTGCTGGTGGTACCGGACCATGAAATGAATCTCTGAGATGGAGTTATGCATCGCTATTGCATTAAACATCCTAAAATATGTTTGATGTCTCTGAAAATCTGTGAGCTACTAAAATGATATTCTCAGCACTGAATAATGTTCAACCAGCCTACTCAATCCAAAGTGCCTAAGAGTGACTTCTACCTCCATTATAGATGGTCCATGTCACACAGATGAGAGGTTCATTTTTTTATATAAATCTGTTTTCTTATCTGCAAAATGAGGAAAATTAAACTATCTACGATACAGGATTTTTGTAAGGACAAATGAATCTCCATATTCAGACACGAATATCTGACAAGTCTCAGTGCCTCCAGGATGAACGTTATTGTCTGGTCAACACTTCAGTGAAGAGACACAGCTAGAGGGCGCTCTGATGCGGTCAGAATTAGACACCTATTGCAATCCTCTTTTGGAGGAAGATCTTCTACATCAGCCATCAGAAACACATGAGCTTCCAGGACATAATAAAGATTTTACTTACTGTCAGTGTGCACAGTGAGACCGATCATAATTTGCAACTAGGTGATCTTAGGCATCTTGTTCTTTGGCAAACACTTTTACACATTAATTTCTGCTTTTTCTGTGGGTGTCTACTAAATATCTTAGGTGATTTCTTCTATTGTTCATTCACAACATAGTTACAACAAGCAAATTTATGATTTTATTTATAAGTATCATGAATGAATTGAAATTTCATCCAGCAGATTATTCATATTTTAGATGTTTCTCTATATGGACTATAAATGTTTCTAGAAATGGACTAAAGGATGGTACCGGTAGTTAATTGAAAGTGGCATTGTAAGGGGAACTAGGGATCAGAGCAGTTAAATAATTTGTCAAGTATTTATAGGACATAAGCAATAAAACTGGGATGACTCAACCCACCATTAATTTTTTTTGCCAATACAGAAGTATTCTTCTCAGCTGTTCAAGGATCTCTTCTGTAACAGTGTATTAGTGTATAGTCCAGACCCAAACTCTCTCCTTCCTCACTCCCATTTGTGCTCTACAGGAAACCCGTACTAGCTACCACAGTTCTACATATCTTCTCTACTGTTCTTAAGTGCCATCAGGTGGTTCTTCTTCCGAATGACTCCTTAAACAGCAATATGAACCATTGCCCTGTGCCAACTTCATAGGTATTCTTACATTTGAACCCATTGATGAAGTCGCTGTGTCAGGTCAGCTTGTTGAGGGTCTTCCTCTTTTTCCTCATCTATACGTTATCAAGGAAAATGCCCTTCTCCACGGACTAATCTCTCCTGACAAAACGTGTGTTGCATTGGGTAAATCTGTGGCACTCTTCAATGTGTCGAAGGTAAGAATGTTACTTTGAAGATTAAGGCATGCTAATCCAAGCCATGCTGCCTTCAGTCACCTCATGTATATATGGACATTGGACATTGACGAAAGGAAGACTGAAGAACAATCAATGCACTTGAACTCTTGGGCTCAAAAAGACTACTGAAAGTCCTGGGATCCTAAAAGAACAAACAAATCTGTCCTGGAATACTTATGGTCATAATTCTCCTTAAAATCAGCCTAGCAAAACTTTTACTTACTTTGAACATATTTTCAGGAAAGTCAGCTCTGCCAGAAAGTGCCTTAAAAACTAGGATGGCTAGAGAAACCTGTCTAAGATACCAACTTTGCATTCTGAATTTATCAATTTTTGTCCTATTTCTCTTTTAGATTGTCACACATTCACCTAGATATAAGATGCATGAAAATACAGTATCTATGGAGACAAAGATCTCATGCATACTTTAAAAAAAACATTAAGTTCACTTTGTGCAGAAAGAAAAATATAGGGACAAAAGTGGAAGTATACAGAGAGGTATTATAATAATTTACAGAAGAAATTATAGCATTAATCTCCAACACATTATATTTCCTCTATAGTACAATTGACAATATAAAATTATGAAAGTAAAACATTAAATCAAGAATTTGGCTTTGCAGTAATAGATGTTACTGTGGCTTCCAGTTGTTTTGCCTATAATTTAAATATAGGAGAGTTCTCAAAACGTCCTCATGTTCTTCCACCAAATTATCTGAATATTTTCAAAGAGAAACAACTGCATTGATTGCCTCATCCAGTCTGCATCCTAATTGACATTAAGCCTCCATGTGTTAATCATCTCAACCTCTGAACTTGAGACTCCTCTTCGCACATGGTTATCTCATTGGCCTCCGTGACCCTGCCTGGCCATTCAATAATGCGAGTGTTTCAGGAAAGTGAGAGCTGTTATAGTGTGTTTCTGTGCAGGCTACTCTATGGAGTGACTCTCAGAAATGGAATAATGAGCTTAGTCCTTGGGGCTACTTAAGTTTTGCAGCTGTGCCCATTTAATAAGTGTTTCAAGTAAAAATTCTTTCTTATTAAGATTTCGTTGGGAAAATTTTCTCTCCTGGCAGCAATGCCTTAATTCTGAACTGTCATCAACTTGTCAATATTTTACATAAATGAGAATAGTAACACTTAAATATTATTAATGCCTTCATCAAAGGTAAACATCAACTTATTAACATTCTGGGGTAAATAATGAAGATTTATAATATGGCAGTATGGGAAATTTAAGGTTCTGGCTTATTTTCTTATTCTATTAATAGGCAGAAGGAAGATTTCTTAGAAATTCACCATTTTCTTTTCCAGGAGAGAACATGACACAGAGATCTGAATAAAGTGATGGGTGACATGTGCTACCTGCAGTGAGGGATTGCTGATTCAGTGGAGTTTTCTGAAAAAGATGACAATTCATGAACAAATTGAATCAAAATGTAGGCAAAAATATGCTCTCACCCTAACTCAAATGAAAGGAAATCATGTGTTTGGGAAACAAGGAGAAGAGCACAGCAAAAAGAGATGAAGTAAAAAGAAATTAGTGGCATATTAATATTGTTGTTCTCAAGTATCATCTATTTTAAAAATTCCTTTATGCTGAAAATATTTCACATATTTCAAATAATAAGAAAAATGTCTGCAATTGTGTATTGCAGAATCTCTAAGAGGAAGTAGAACAGTCTTTAAAAAACTTGAGATTTTATGTTTGAAAATTCTCATAATATTTTGGAAGTATTGTCAATACTATTGTTTTAACTTTATTAAATCATTTGTTGAGGAAATATCTAATAAAATACACGTGAGCACTATAATCCTTAATTAGAATTAACTAGGTTAAGAAGCCAGCACGTGTCTGGAATGTTGCTGCAGCATTGTGGCTTGTGGCAGTGTGATATTAGAATGCTTGGCAGTGATGATCAAAGGTCAGCAGTCACCCAAAGTAAACAAGGTTCAGCTGAGCTCTCAAATGACAAGCAATCGGTAGGTGGTCTTCTGAGGAATTCGCGACTGAAACCTTTGTGAACAGAGCAAATACTATCAATTATTAAAAACCTAATGAGCAGGAGCATAATATTGTCAGAGATTACACCAGAATATGAGTCAGTAGGTACTCTAAATATAAGTGAGAAAAAGCTGTCTTCCCCAAATAGAGTTGATTACAGTGATGCAGATGGAGTCAAGCCTGATGAGTAAAGCATTAAGTAAGCCACTCAAACTTAGAAAAGGCAGCTGAAAATATCAATTAATAATTGTAACTTGGAGCATGCCAAGTACGAACTTAAAAATAGGAATTCATCGAAAATTAAAGTGAACTCACAAAGACCAGTATTCTAGGTAATAGTGAACAAAAATAGATTAGTATTAGCCATTTTGAACCAGAAAATCATGGGGTTTGCTCTGTTAGAATGACACAATCAAGATGAGATGCTCATTCAACATCATAAATGACATTATCAGGTCTATCTTGAATGACAGGGCAGACTGTGATAAGGTAATGTTTATACAAATAGGAGGAAATCCAGCTATTACTCAAATTTATGCACCAACCACTAAAATTAGTCGTGAAGAAATCAAGCAATTCTATCATCATCTTCAGTCTGAAATTGATCAAGCATAATTCAAGAAATATTCATAATCATTGTGATTGGAACACATTGTCATTAAAAAAAAAGATGAAGGAATGGCAAGAAAATATAGCCTTGATTATAGAATTGCCAGGATAGATCTTACAAGATCAATGATATACTAATATGAAAACTGTTTTTGACAACAAAAATGGGCCCTATACACAAGTACATCTCCAGAGGGAATACACAGACATTAAATTGACTACATCTATCAAAAGAGATCATGGAGAATCTCAATAATAGCAGGTGAAACCAAGTTCTGGGCAGGTTATGGAATAGATAATCAATTGCTCCCCTGTAAGTTCAGTTTTCAACATTTCATCATGGAAGCACTCATCTATGTCAAAAAATTTGGAAGACAGCTTTTTGGTCAACTGACTGGAAGATATTCATATTTGTATCCACTCCAAATAGAAATAGAGGTGATTCAACAGAATGCTGAAATTATAGAACAATATCATTGATGTACAAGCAATTTTTCTTGCAGATTATCAAGTGATAGCTACAGCACTAGATTGACATAGAACTTCCAGATGTTCACCAGGATTCAGAAGATGACTTGAAGCAAGGAATATCATGTAGATCCTAGGTTAAAGCAGAGAATACCAGAAATAGCTTTTGTTGTGTTTATTGCCAGTGCAAACACATTCAACTGTGTGTATCCAAATAAATTATAGATAGCCTTGAGAAGAATTGAAATTTCAGGCCACTTCACTGTGCTCATGTAGAATTTCTACACGGATCAAGAAGCAGTTGTGAGAACAGAATAAGGGAATACTGCATGGTTTAAAGTCAGAAAAGTTATATATCATGGTTGTTTCCTCTCACTATACTTGATCAAACTCTATGATAAGCAAATAATCATAGAAGTTGAAGGATATGCTCAAGAATATCACAATATCATTGATGTACAAGCAAGTAAAATTGAAGAAGATTCACTAACAGCCTGTTATATGCAGCTGTGGGAGGCCTAATGGCACAGTGCTGGCTACAATATACAAGGTCAGCAGTTCAAAACCACCCAAAGATCTGAGAAAGGCTGGGCTTTCTAATCCTGTAAACTGTTGCAATATCAGAAATTCACAGGGCATTTTTACCCTATCCTATAAGGTCACACATGATGAGTTGGCATATACTGAATGACAGTGAGTTTTATATGCAGATGACACAGCCATGTTTGCGGAAAGTGAGGAAGAATTGAAGTATTTGCTGTAAAGTTCAAGAATTGCAGCCTTCAGTATAGAATATGACTCAATCTAAAGAAGACCAACATCATCATAACTAAACCAACAGGTAATGTCATGATAAACAGAAGTTGTCTTGGATGTTGTCTTGCTTAAATCCACAATGAACGGTCATAGAAGCAGCAGTCAAAAGCTGAAAGAGGCATTGCTTTACGTCAATCTGCTACCTAAGATCTCATTAGAGTATTGAAAAGCAATAATGCTACTTTTGAGGAGTAAGGTGCACTAGGATAAAGTCATAATATTTCCCACTGCCTCATATGCATGTGAAAGTTGGACATAGAATAAGGAAAATAGAAGTAGAATTGATACATTTAAATTTTGGTGCTGTAGAAGAAGATTGAAAGTACTGTGGATTATAGAAAGGACAAAAGAAAATTTGTCTTAGACGAAGTATGGTCAGAATGGCGCTTAGAGACAAGAATGGGAAGACTTCATGTTATATTTATTGCCAAGAAAGAGCAATTCTTAGAGAAAGACATGATGTTTGGTAAAATAGAAGGGGAGTGAAAAAAGAGGGAAGTCTTCACTAGATGGATTTTCACAGTAACTGCGAGAATGGACAAAGGCACAAGAATGATTGTGAGAATGCCACAATACTGTGCAGAACTTTGATTGTTGTGCATGGAGCAGATGTAGATCAGAATGGACTTAATAGTACCTACCAGCAACAATCACAAGTTCAGGTTGTGGCCCAAGGAAATGAAAACAATTTTACAAGAGCTAAAATATCACACTGGAGATATCCCACCTAATTATGATAACTTCTCAAGAAGAGATGTGACACCTGTCAAGAGTTAGCCTTGGAAAACCATAGGGAAATTCTATTGTGGCATATAGAGTAGAAAGAAGGTGTTATAAAGTGTGATAAACCTAAAATACTGTTAATCTTTGGCTACTAGATCATATATGTGGGGTGAAATTAATAAATATTTTCAATAGCTATCCATGAAATATCATATAGATTATTTGTTTTAGGTGCCATCAAGCAGTTTTGACTCATAGTGACTCAAGAGACAATAGAGAAAACGCTGCCCAGTCAGGAACCACCCTCAAAATCATTGCTTTACTTGAGTCAATTGTTACAGTCACTGTGTCAGTCCATCTCACAGATCTCCCTCTTTTTGAAAAATTTTTATTTAAAAAATCCATTATTAACTGGGAGTTAGTATTTATAACATATCATTGTATAATTCAAACAAGTCAAGCAGAATCGTACAATTCTACCACAATTCGCAACAATTTTTTTCTTCTTTCACACTTTGGTATTCTTTCTCTTTTACTCCCTATCACCTTCACTGTACCCTGAACTCCCACTAAAACCCACATCCTATTTGCTGTCCCATTAGCATCACCAATCTTGAGTTCCATATACCAAAACACAGAAAAAACAAGCATCATACCTTCAAGAGTGACTGCCAATGATATAACACCTCTGAGAATACCCTATTATGAACAACAACAAAAAACAAACAGAAAATTTTGAAAATCACATCAGGTCCAGCTTGCATCAGAAGGGAAGGACACTGATTCAAGTTTTAACTATTTAGTCAGATTTAGGCCTTTGGTCTACACTCATCTCTCCAGTGCATTATGTTTAGTAACTGCTTTCCTCCCATCTCACAATTGTGGACAGAATGAGTTCACCAGAGGTTCACGTATTTTTTGTGCCATCAGGCACACCTGATCATAAGACATACCCAGTTTTTAGAGCAGTAAAACAAGAAAAATAATATTCTGAACCAAATAGTACCAGTATACTAAAATTATCTGAGGTACCACAACTTTGGACCAGAAGATGCACCCTCATTTCGAAAGGTACATCTTATAGTCTGAAAAATATAGTATTTCTTATGTAGATCCCACAAATAAATCTTGGGCTTCCACTGTCAACCATAACCTTTTGCACACCAGATTCTCACAATCTAGGCTCTACTAATCCCTCCTTTGATTTTGGGTTATGTGATTTACAATCCCTCAGTGACTGATGATAGCATAATTTTATAGATAAACCTTTAAGATTCCAGGTGCTATTTTAACTGACAGCTGGGCACCATCTAATTTCCTTGCCACATTTTGCTATATCACTTATATCTTGTGTTCCCTTCCTGAGGCTATCAAGCAGGGTCATGATGTAAGAATTAATTGCTCTTAAGTTGGAGATAGGATTTTGTTTGAGCCCCAAACCCATCCTGAATCTATGTGTTTTTCTTTCATTGATTATTAATTTGGAGTTAATACATATATCCTTCCATAGTTCAATCACATCAAACGGAATTTTATAATTCATTCCACAGAAGGTCTTCCTCTTTTTCACTGTCCTTCTACATTACCAAGCATGATGTCCCGGGGCTGCCCTATCCTAACAAAATGATGTCCAAATCACATGAACTGAAGTCTCACCATCCTCTATTATAAAACCCATTCTGAGAGTACTTCTTCCAAGACAATTTTTTTTTATATTTTGGAAGGCCATGGTATTTTCAAGATCCTGGTGGTATAGTGGGCTACATGTTAAGCTACTAATGTTTATTCATCTCAAAAATTGTTTATTGAAACCAGTGAAAATTTAGGAAGTCATTACATGTCCTGGTTGGTTACTAGGCTACAAGTTCAGTTGCAAACTTCACTGGTCCATATTTACCAGTCCCTGCATGAAATAAACTTGAGAATTTTTTTCAATGATTTTCCTGGGGGTGCTTACAACTCTTATAACATTCCATAAATCATTTGTATCAAGCCACATGTTGCCATCTTCATTGCCAAATATTTTCCACATGAGCCTTTGATATAAGCTCCTCCTTCCCCCTCCTTTTTTAAAAAGTTGAGACTTTTTATTCCCGTAAGAGTTGCAGGCTCAACAACTCACAGAAGCAGTTTCCTCTGTCCTGTATGATCATAAAGTTGGAGTTGACTCAGTAGCAGTGAGCGGAGATGCTGCTCTCCATATTTTTCATGCCTCCCGTAATTCCAATTCAAACCCTCCCCTATTCAAAGTCTAACATTCATTCTCGTGAAGCTACTGAAAACACCATGGTGTGCATTGTTTTTCATAGTGACTGCCTTGCTTAGCAATACTTTTAAGAGGTTATGTGCTGGGCAGTAGATGTACCTAGTGCAAAGTGGCATTTTGAGCATCTCACATGGATTCGAGATTTAATAAAAAGTGAGAAAGCATAAAAGAATGAAGAGAAAATGCAGTTGCACACAAACCCAATCTCAGGGCACAGATGCTCGCTGCTATCAAAGCAGTTCACAGAGACTCTCTCGGACAGATGGGGCTTGTCCCAGTGGGTTTTGAAACTGTTACTTTATGGGCGTTGAAAACCTCATCTTACACCCGGGGAGAGGTTGAAAATCCAAACAACAGATCTTGAGTTTTTCGCAGCTGAACCCCTAACCCAGTATCCAACTAGGGTAGGTTAACATTTCTTAAACTTCACTTGATTATTACTTATCATTCATTAGTAATTTATTGCACACATTTAAAATCACCATTAGATATAAGACATGGGAGGAGCAAAAAGATGAATATCTATGCTACATGTCTGACAGAACCTGTTGACCTTATCTTCATTCAAAGAGTCAAGCAATATTTCCTGATGTTATGCCCTGTAGGTAACTCACGTCTGTAATACACATGTCTTTTTGTACTTTCACTCTTATTTTTGCATGCAAAATTATTTTTAGAAATTCCATAAACTATTTTTTCCCTCATGTCACAGGGAGAAGAGATCATAGGAGCACTGGCACATCACAAACGACACACTGTAGTAGTTAATGTGTTCAGTCCTTGTAGTTTCCAGGACCACAGAACTGACCAACCAGCCTATGGCTACAGATTACATATACCCACCTGGGGAGTACAAACATTCTATTTCCCCAAGGGGAGATCATTCAGACTAATGGGGCAGTGTTCGCATTCTGCCAACGTGTTCTCAGAATTATTTGATCACTCGACTTAGAAAAAACCTTCTAACACATCTCATTTCAGAAAGAGACAATTTTTATGCCAAATAAGTATATAAATAAATGACAGCTTCTTACTTTCTAGAATTATGATTCTGTTCAATTGAAGCTTTTCTCTTTTATTCATGTTCATTTCTTTCTTTCCATCTAGACAATCCCTAATGCCCATATGTATTTATGGGACAGATCTATTTGTGTCTAATGTCTCCCTCTGCTCCACTATAAAATGGCCTTTGTTTGAGTACCTAGCCTATGTACAAAAGGGATCTTGGTGAACTGAATTATGATTGAAATGAGTTTGTATGTTGAGTCCATAATGCAAAAGAAAAGAGAGAGATTTCTCATTGTTTAAATAGAAATTATGATGCCAAGACTGCATTTTATCTCTTTAACCTGGAAATAAAATTGAAGGCATTTTGTCTTAGAGTCATTCAAAGAGGAAATTTAAAGTGGAATTTTATAGAAATTTAAAGAGAAACAATTTAAAAATTATAGTTATTATCCAGTTCTTACACATAACTGTGACTTAGCATGCATAAAAGAAATAAAATAAGTACATTACATATCAAATTAAATTTAAAAAACTCAAACTGACCTTCTCTTTTTGCCTCAGGAAAGATGATTCCTTCATGACAAGACACTAGAGAAAAGTGCATTTAGCAAACAAGTGCCACGATTTCCATTCACAATACAGTTATTAAGTTGTTGATAAAGTTGCAAAATAATTTCAAGCATAAATGTAGGTTTGGTATTTATGTCTTGGATAAAGCATAATCAACTTTCATTATTTCTATGAATCATAGCATTTTAACCTTTTCTAATTACATATAATTACTAGCCTTTCTCAAGCAGGATAGCATAAAAATATAGAAAATACATGGTAAAACACATATAAGTGGGAAAACTGCAAAAAGATAAAGACATCATTAGCACACAAAAGAGTGTTTTAGGTTTTGTTTTGTTTTGTTTTGATATGAGCCATTCCCTGGATGTGAACAAATGGGTACCTAATAAATTGTGGCAGGTGATGATTATTCTACAATATTCTTTGTAACACAGGATTAAGGTCCAAGGACAAAACTACTATGCATGTGGAAAACAGGCTTTTAATGTTAAATTTTGTGAATTTTAATTATAGCAATAAATTTAGCTGATCAGAATATGTTGCCTTAAAATACCATTATGAAAATGTTAGGGATAAATAATGCACTTTTCTACCAGTCTCATTTCTATTCTTCATTTCTAATTCTAATAAACCAATACCTGGTTTTTATACACAATAAAATTACATGTCTTCCAAAGTTGGGGCTGAGGGATTAAAAGTACTCTACTTCTCACTGCAGGACTCAGTTACTAATTGTCATGTAGGAAAATGCTGCTAATATGCCTAACATGCTGTTTCTTCAGGATTTATTTGTTTTCAGGAGCTGTATATGAATTAAATAGTTCCCATAAAAAGTCATCACAGAATCAAGTATTTACATGAAAGACTCCCTTCTGTACATTTAAGAAGTTTAAAATAAAATTTAGTTATTAATGTAGAGAATTTTATACATCATTTCTATCAAAAATTTCTTACTGACAACATTTTCTATGCATATTCTGAAAAATAATTTAAGTGGACAACTGATGAATTTAGGTTCAAACAAGACAAAATTAGCAACTATTTTATAATCATACAGCCAACTTCTCATACAATTCATATTATTCCATTGAAAAAAGCAATCAATTTTGAGACAATCACTTGTTACATATACTGTTTGCAATGATCAATTCAAATAGCTAATTGTTAATTTTAGTTCTCCTCTTCATATTACATTGTGCAGAGAGAAAAAAATGTTAATAAAAATACTGGATTATATAACTAAAAACATAAATATTCACTCTTTAACATTATGTGTTATCCTATTTTAGTCTACAAGCATGAAATTCGAAAATTTATTCAAGAACATATACTCCACCCCACCCTGAAGGTCATTATTCTAATAATTCCAAATTTATATTTTCCAAAATCAGATAAATTATGGAGAAGCAACAGAGATTGTTCTGATAACCCACATCTTCCTAATAGGCAATTCATTACTTCCAGCTGCTCTGAACAAAACCTATCACCCATTTAAATGTTGACATTTTTCTGCCTCATTAATATCTCCTGCAATATTCTGTCTGAATATATTATTCAATTGGCTATTATTCCAGAAGATATAAAAGGAAGTGATAACTGATTAGGACATCAAATATAATTTGTGATGTCAAAGCAAGACGATTTGCACCCAACTCACTTGTATATTTAGACAGTATTGGACTCAAAATCATGGTGGTAGTGGGAAAGTTTTATCCAATAGAGTACATTACATGCTGTAGATTAAGACATAACTTTTTATGGCTTTTATTTTGCCATCAATTCTTCATTATGGTTTCAAATATGTTTATATGAGTGTGGTTGTGTTTTCAGGATGCTCTGTAACACAGGTAAGAAATCTCTATGCAGAGCCCTTGATAAAATTTTAGGAGCAAGGTAGGGTTTATTATAATTGGGTTATATTTTTACAATGATGACCTCTCATTGCATCTATTTTTAAGAACTAGCTGAGATTCAACATTATAGAATCTGCATAGAAGGTATATATCACTAGCAAGTTATTTCTGGGACAATGCCATACAATTTAAGACAATTTCCAAAGAATAAATTTTAATTAGTGATAGCCTCAATTTTACACTAATAGTATTTTTTCTATTAAAAAATCCAGTTAGATCAGGGGATGTACACTGGAGTAGGAAACATGGGAAATTTAAGATAGATGAACCCTCAGGACTAGTGGTGGGAGTGGTGATACTGAGAAGGTCGAGGGATGGTGGAGTAGAAAGGAGGAACTGATATCAGGGATCTACATATGACCTCCTCTCTGGGGTATGGACAACGGGGAAGTAACTGATGAGACATTGGACAGTGTACGATATGAAAAGGTAATAACAATTTGCTAATTATTAGGGGTTGGTAGGGGAAGAGGAGGGGGGAGGGAAGCTAAATAGGGGGAGCTGGTACTGGGGGCCTAAATGGAGGGAGGATGTTTTGAAAGTGTTGATGGCAACAGGTGTGCAAATGTGGCCTGTATACATTTGATATATGAATAGATCATGATTGGAGTTGTGTGAGCCCCCAAGAAAATGATTTATATAAAAAAAGAAAAGAAAATGATGAGGGCAATAAATATACAAATGTGCTTGACATATTGGATATATGTATGGATTGTGATATGAATTGTATGTGTCCCCAATAAAATGTTTTAATAAATAAACATTTTGGCGCTGAGCCCAGGTGGCGTAAGTGGTTGAGTGCGGGACTGCGGCCCGCGGACTTGGCGGTTCAAATCCAGTGGTGGCTCTCAGGAGCAGCGCTGGGTAGCTCCCACGACCACCAGAGGCAGTGGTGCCCTACCCCCCACCCCCCAATTTTTTTTTAAATAAACATTTTGCTCTCTTAGTTTCTCCGCCATCCAGACAGTGGTTTTTTTTCTGACTTCACTATGTCGTCTCATAAGACTCTCAGGATCAAGAGATTCCTGACCAAGAGACAGAAGCAGAATTGGCCCATTCCCCCATGGATTTGAATGAAAACTGGCAACAAGATCAGGTCCAAAACCAAGAGAAGACATTGGAGAAGAACGAAGTTGGGTCTGTCAGGAGCTGAAGCCCCCTGAGGAATGGCACATCGAGTTGCAGTAAGACTTGCTGCCATCAGATGAGTTGAACTAATATTGGCAAATAATCGGGTTTCTTGATTTTTATGCCTCCTCATGAAATTTAACAATAAGTAATGTAAGGCTGTTGGTTTGAAAAAAAAAATAAACATTTTGTGCTCACTTCGGCAGCACATATAGTAAAATTGGAACGACACAGAGAAGATTAGCATAGTCCTTACACAAGAATGACAGGCAAATTTGTGAAGTATTCCATATTTTAAAAAATAAAAATGAATAAACATTTCATTGCATATTAGTATCAATTTAATTCTATATCTTGACCCACAGTCCACGCAATAATACATAGAGGTGAAATATGTTCAATATATTTAAAGTTTGTGCTGTCTAATGATTTTTATATGACAGTGAGTTAAAAACTGCAATTTTGAAGAACAAAATTAATAACATCATATTCCATATTACCTAGTACATTTGGGGGCATTTGTAAACAATCCTCATAGTTGACATAGCCTTGAGGAGTATACATATTTATTTATTTCAATACTGATTTACTTCTATTCCCATACTTTGATAGCAGTAATAATAACCATTTTTCTAGGTCATACATTACTTGTTATTTTCATTTTTATCATCATGTTCTTGGGGGCTTTCTATTGAATTCCCTTTGTGAAAAGTCAAAATTACAATGTAGAACACTGCAGACCCTGGGAACCCAGCATACAGGTAATAACACAAAGTAATCAGATGACAAAGATAATACAAAAGCCTCAATTGCTAAATTCAGAGTATTCCTCCTGAAGTTTGGGTTTTATAACAAAGTTTAATAAGCTAGAAAGGCGTCTTTCTCCCGATGGCACTTTGAGTATAAAACAGAAACATCATAAGATTTCTTAAAACATTGGAACACAGATTAAATTAATGGATCAAAATTCAATGTTTAAGCTTTTATATAAGATGCAGCTATTTCATACAAAGGAATACCTGTCTTTTACTCTTGTCAGCCAACAGGACATCACATTATTACTGTACAAAAAGATGCAGCACATATCTTTTCTGATAACGTGAATTTTCATATGCACTTCTAGAAAACCAGGTTTCTGTAACCCCTCCAACCCTCAGATAATGTCACATGCATTTTTATTATCTAGAGTACAATCTAAGTCCATAAATAACAAAGCTATTCTCTAGTAGGTATTATTGTGCTACATTTCTGCATAGCCCTGTTTTCTCCATCATATCAACTTGTATTTCCATGTGATGGAACTATTCTTGCTGTTTGATGCACTTGAGTTGCTTCTGACTCACAGTGTCTTTATGCATAGCAGAATGAAGCACAATCAGGACCTGTGCCGTTCTTATAATCACCCCTGTGTCAGCCCTCATTGGTGCAGCCACTGTCAATTCACATAGTGAGGACCTACTTTTTCCTCACTCTATTTACTAAGTATGCTCATTTTCTCCAAACACTGGTCCTTCCCAATAATATGTCCAATGATGTATATCTCAGATGAGCTCAACTAGAGAAAAAAAAGTGAAGTGTGTATATAGGTGTATTTAGAAGGGTTTATTAAAAAAAAAAATAAAAGACTCACACAATTGTATTGTTGCTGCTAGGTGACAATGAGTCACCGTTCCAAGCCGTCGTGAGCCTCTGTGCAGCAGAACAAAACACTCTCCAGTTTCTCTTCATCCTCAGTTGATCCTTTGCCTGATCCCATCGTTGCAGCAACTGGGTCAATCCATTTCACTGAGGGCCACCTTCTTCTTCACTGCCCCTCTACTTTACCACTTACGCTATCCTTCTCCAGGGCTTGGTCTCTCCTGACAGCAAGCACAAAGGACGCAAAACAAAGTCTCATCATTCTTGCTTGAAAGACACTGTCCCTTTCCTTCCAAGACAGATTGGTTTGTCCTTTTAGAAGTTGTGGTGTTTTCAATATTCTTCCCCAGATCAATTTTCAAATGTACCGATTCTTCTTCTGTATGTCTTATTTAATGTCCAAGTTTCACATGCATTTGTGACAATGGAAAATACCATGACTTGGTTCCAGCAAACTTTAGTCCTTAAGGTAGCATTCTCATTTTTCTGTACTCTAAAGAGGTCTTGGGCGGCAGAGTGATCTGTTGCAATGCCTCTTTTGATCTCCTGACTGCTGCTTACATAAACTCTGATTTTGAATCGCAGCAAGATAAAATCCTTCACAACTCCAACCTTTTCTCCTTTATCACAATATTACTTATTGGTCTAATTTTAAGGATTTCTGTTTTCTTCATATTGATTGGTCATCTATAATGAAGACTACACTCCTTGATCTTCATTACCAAGGGCTTCAAGTCCTCCTCATTTTCAGGAAGCAAGATTGTGATATTTGCATATCACAATTGTGAATAAACTTCCCTCTGATCCTTATGCCATATTCTTCATCATATGAGCCAGCTTCTCTGAATATTTCCTCAGTGCACAGGTTGAATAAGCATGGTAAGAGAACAAAACTCTAGTGTACCCCTTTCCTGATTCTAAAACCAAGCAGTAACTCCGTATTGTGCTCACACTATGACTTCTTGGTCCATCTAACAGTTTTGCATGAGCTCAATGAGTTTTGGGGAATTTCCATTCTTCTCAAGGGTATCCTTAGTTTAATATTATCCACGCAGTCAAATGACTTGCATAGTCTATGAAACACAAATAAGCAACTTTCTGGTACTCTCTGCTTTGGCCCATATTCATTTGCCTGCAACCATTGTTGAATGATCTCCAACAAAATTTTACTTCCTTGTGATATTACTGATATTATTCTATAAGTTGAGCATTCTATTGCATTGCCTTTCTTTGGAATGGGTATAATTATGCATCTCTCTCAGTCAGTTGGCCAAATACCTGTCTCCTAATTTCTTGGTATGGACCAATAAATGTTTCCAGTGCCTTATTAGCTTGCTGAAACTTTTCTGTTAGTAACCTATCAATTTCTTGAGCCCTGTGTTTTGGCTAATGTTTTAAGTGCAGTTTGCACTTCCTTCTTCAGCACCATTGGCTCTAGTCCATATTCACTTGAAATAATAGAATGTCGACTCGTCATTTTGGGTACAGGTCACTCTGTGAATTCTTTCCCTATTATTTTGATGCTTCCTGTATCATTCAATATTGTGCCCATAAAGTCCTTAAATATTGCAACACTCTGATCTTCATTGACAGAAGTAAGACCAGAGGGCTCCTTATAGACAAGGATGGCAAACTTCATCTTCCAGACTGTGGATATATTGTCAGGAGAGATCGGTCCCTGGAGGAAAACATGTTTGATAAAGTGGAGGGGCAACGGAGCAGAGGAGGTCATGCAAGCAATAGTTAGGATGGCACAGGACCATGCTGGGTTCTGCTCTGCCATGCCGAGGACCGCTGCGACTTGGACCTGACTTGATAGCACCTACCAGCAACACGGTGGCAGGCAAGCCCCTAAGTTGGACTGCCAGGCTGTGACTCTTTATGAGCCACATAGCTGCAGTACACTGATGATCCCCACATGGGGAAGGCAGACTTCTGATGGCAGAGAAAATAAATCTATGACTGGCAGGTAAGATGATTGGTCATGGAGCACTCCCAGTGTAGGGAGGTAATACCACAGGTCACTCCTTCAAGTCAAAAGAGTTGAATGTTGGAAGGTCAATAAATCGCAATATACAGATCTAGAAAAGTACAAGTGAAATTTTCCACAGTATTCATTTATATTTAAAACAGATAAGGCCCTGAAGGAATCTTTCTTGCACTTGATTTGATCAAGATAAGTAAGGGTGATCCATCCCACTCTAATCTTCTTACAAGATATTGGCTATTTATAGTAGGTTCCATTGTTGAGGCTATTACTTGATGTTAGATTGCATCATGGGGAACTATTAAGTTTCAAATTAGGTTTCAAATGCCAAACCACTGGGAATCTTGATACAGCCAAGTTGATATAAAACTAACTATCACAATATGAGACAATGTTTCACCATCCTTTATCCTAATGAGCTCTCTGGTGGCTCTTATTTCAGCACAATTAAAAATTATTAATGTTTTCATTTCTCTTGAACAAATGCTTGAGAGTAGAATTTCTTGGTCTTTTGATTGGCTTATACATTTTAAAAACAGCAAACTATAAGATATGTAGATATAAAAATTCCATTTTCAATTACTTAAATTGAATTTTAACTTTCTTTTGGAAAGATACTTTTGCTGAATATAGAAGTTTAGAAACAGATTTTGATTCTATCCATATACCGCAGATAATACACTACACTGGTCTGAGATTGTCCTGCATTAGGCATCATTGCTTGTATGAGTCTGAAGAGGATTTCATGGATTGGTATTGGACATATGAGCTAATATCGAACTTATGGGCTTGGACTTGACTGGTTTACATGATTTCTTAATATACAATTATCTTTTCTATAAAATTCTGTTTTATATATTTATGAGTTTCTATGAATTTTTTCTCTAGTGTACTGACACTAACACAACACCTATGAAAAGGCTCCAAAAATTTCAAAGAAAACTTTAATTAAAAATAATGGCAGTTTCTAGGTAAATTATGAAACTTCCTTGTACCTTAGGACTCTTGAGTTCCTAGTATATCCCAGATCTTCCTATTGTTTGTCCATTCATCTCGATATAATTTTGGATAGGTTAATAATCTTTTCTTCTGCAATATCTAATATGCTATAACTCCATCTATTAAAATTTGAATCTCAGTGTGTTTTTATTTCCAGAATTTTAAATAAGCCCTGGGTCATATGTCTCATTTCTCTCCTTAATACACCTTTTCATTACCATCAAGAATATATGAAATTTATTAAGTACCTCTTAAATTCATGTTTTTTCCAAATTCCACTATCTGTGTGTAATTTCTCATTCTACTGATTTCAGAGTCAATTTCCTGCTTTTTCCACATTTAATAGTATTTATTGGGATGCCAGATGCTGCAGTAAATGCCTTATTGAGTTCTGCATATATTTATACTAATTTAAATATTCTTGAACTTTGTGTTGATGTACAGTTAGGTTACTTAAAAACATTTCATACCTTCCAATACTTTATGCAATCTTTGTTACATGAGATCAGAAAAACGTCTGGTCTAGAACAAACTATTTGGTTTGATTAACAAAGTACCATACCTGGTACTACAGGGGTTATGAGGTTTTAGATTAATTGCTTCCAGTCACTTTTGAACTTTCAAAATTGTTCTTTCTGTCTTTTTCAAATATTTTTTAACTTGGTTTAGCATGGATTCCCCAGATGTATACCCCTGATCAATATCAGCTGGGGATTCAAGGAGAACTCTTAGAAGAGCTCCAGAATGCTCTGGGCCTCTTTCTTTTTGATGTCAAAAATCTCTACTCTCTCCAAGTGCAGCATGAAAGTGCTAATCATCTGGACGTCCATAATTTTGAAGTCTGTCTCCCTAAATCATAAAGACTGTTGGACTTCAACTGTCTTTCCATTTTCTGTTCTTTGCCTATGGAATTCTCTATAAAAGGTAAGGTGGGGCAAGCATTGCTTTTCCCTTATTTTTTAATCCCTCTCTCAGGGATTCGTGTCCCGTGCTTCCAATTGTCTGTCTGAAAATATTTTTCTGATAACTTTTTTTTGGTAGTTTAGTTACATAAATTGCATAAGCAAATATATTTTTACTACTTCATCAGAACTAGAAGCACAATGTCATGTTTTTATATTTTAAAGTAAAAAGTCCCTGCTATTTATTTACCCTTCATGACATGTGCTGGCAGAGAGGGTGATAAACATTAGAAAAATTTCCTACATAGAGTGTTGATAATTGGAATTACCATTGAAGCTAGTTGTCCCCACACCAAAGACCCTCATCTGAAGCATTACTTGACGGTAACATTTTCACAGTGTACATTCTCTGTGTATTTAGAGACTATACATATGGTAAGCTAATGGCTGGTACTTTTTTTCCCTTCCCTCAAGGAAATAAACCTTAGGCAGTTTCTCAGGTTAGGTTAATTCAGGCAATGCCTATGATATAAAATCTAGTTGAGCAGATGGGTTAGCAGGGCTGGAGCAGAATCAAGATATTTCTATGCATCCAAATTATTTGTATATCTCAAAGAAGATTCAGCCTCAATCCTGGGTTTCCAGCTTCAGGAGTCAGTAACTAATTGCTAATAATTATCTTCTCTCCTGTTAATTTAAAAGAAGACTAGTCCTTATCTGCAAGGGATTTGTCACTATGTCCTAAAGGCCAAGGAGAACCTGGACAAGGGGACCTGTCTTCATTTTTATCTTTCAGCCAACTCAGAGTCACTATTGTTAGGGTATTTGCATACTAGATTATTTTATTAGTATCACATTATGATCAAAATATTTTTAAATTAATATAATTGATTATACAAATTTCAGAGGAATGAAAAATTCAATATTAAAGTCATCCACAGACACAGACAGATCACTCTGGTATTGTTTTATAGACTTTTTGCTTTATAAAGGAATAAATATGTAGAGTTTTTCATTTACATTTTATTTACTTTTCATTTACAGAGCACCAGAAGATTTTTGTCACATGGAACTAAAGATAATTAAATGATCCATGAATATTTTGAAATCCCTCATATATAGGAATTCTAGTGGGGCATCAGTTAAACACATTGCTGCTAAACAAATGTCTGCAGTTTGAACCTATCCAGTTTTTGCCATTAGCAATCATAAAGAAAATATCTTCCACAAACCAAGCCAGAATGATCAGATCTAATCTTTACCTTTAACTCACTTATAACAGATTTAAGGAAATGAAATACTCCCTTGGACTTAAGGCTGGAATTCCCTAGTGTAAAAAGTAGCAGATGACTGCTATCCCAAAGTTATGGAACCAATGATTGCTGAACTGTGTTCCAGATTTCTTTCTTGGATGGTGTCTAATATATGATGACCTGCGAGGACCATATATTTACTATTTTTTTGCTTCTGTGGTTTTTTTTGACATAATTAGTCTAACAAGCATGGTTTTGTCTTATGAATGATTACTATTGAAAATTTCATTCTTTCCTCAACCCTCATTTTTTGTGTGTAAATTATGTTCAGTCCCTTAAATGTTTAACCTGCACAAGTCAGTAATCCATCATCACTTCATGTTGCTGTTATTAAAGCAATTATGACAAAAGGCTATGTCCAATATTACATGCTACTAAGTTTTCACAATCATGTAGTTGCACAGGAAAAATTGAAGTTATTCTGTCCAGGAATTAATTGGGATAGATATATTTATCAATTCTACATATATTTTCCTATTCTAAACAACATATTGTTGAGTTAGCCTTTGTATACAGAGAATCAAGCAATTCTCAAAAGTGGTAAGAAAATATTAAAAAAAACATGTATAGAAATTATTTTTTCTTTGAAATTCAAGGAGGTAAGTTGTAGTGATGATCATTTGATATTAAAACATTGCACTCATATAATCAAAGGTTAGTGAATGAACATTAGTCAGAACAATTTTTATGACAAATTGTCTTGATAAATCATTATTTAATATATTTTAAATCATTTTATTGAGGGCTCATACAACTTTTATCATGATCAATACATGCATCCATTGTATGCATACCATATTTGTACACTTGTTTTCATTATTCTCAAAATATCCTCCCTCTACTTATGCTCTTAGCATCAGTTCCCCATATTTCCCCTTCCTCCCCACACCTGCTCCCCCATAAACCCTTAATAATTTACAAATTATCATTATTTTGTCATATCATACATTTTCCAATATGTCCATCATCCACTTCCCTGCTGTCCTTACCCCAAGGAGGAGGTTACATATAGATCTCTGCAACTGGTACACCCTCTCTCCTCCACCTTCCCTTCATCCTCCCAATATCAGCACTCACACCACTGGTTCCCAAGAAATCATCTGTCCTGTATTCCCCATGTTTCTGGCTTCTATCCATACCAATGTGCATCCCATGGTCTAGCTGGGTGTAAGGTAGAATTGGGATCATGATAGATTGGGGGAGGAAGCATTTAAGAATTAGAGTTGTACATTTTATTGTTGCCACACTGTACCCTGACTGGCTCATCTCCTCCCTGCCTCCCTCCTCTGTAAGGGGATACCACTTCATCTATTGATGGGCTTTGCATCCCAATTTGTACTGCCCCTCATTTATAAAGGTGAAATTTTTAGTTCTTTGATACATGATCCCTTCAACATCTCGTGGTCACTCAGGCTGGTGTGCTTATTCCATGTGGGCTTTGTTGCTTCTGAACTAGATGGCCACTTCTTTATCTACAAGTCTTTTCCCCAGATTCTAAATCTTTTGAACAACTGGCACCATCTCCTTACTTCACCACATTTACTTAGGCACACATTTGTTGTCACCGATCATATCAGGAAGGTGGGCACACGATGATATGATTTTTAGCTCTTAAAGCCTGATTACTGATTCCTTTGACACCTTGTGGTCATACACGCTGGTGTGGGCTTCCATGTGGGCTTTGTTGCTTCTAAGTTAGATGGCTGCTTGTTTACTTTCAAACCTTTAAGACCCCAGATGCTATATATTTTGATAGCCAGGTACCATTATGAAGAATTAATATTTCATAATCTTGAATATGCATGGAAATAGCTCAATGTATAAATCATTTCCTTATCATATAGAGAAAACACAATAGTGAAGCACAGTCAAATATCCAGTATATACAGGATCACAAACCCCTGAGATCATTTTTCCTTGTGTTTTTCAGGGTAGGAAAGATTTTAAAAAATGATATTTTCTCACTGCCTCTTCTGTCCCCTCCATCTTCTCACAAAACTCTGCAATATTTCCCATTTTGGTATCAATCTGAAAACTACATTAATAATAGATTTAACATACTTCCCGTGAATTTTTAATAGAATGTTTGTGCAAATTACAGGACTATTTTGACATCTTTGGGGCATGATTGCAGAATGTTAACTACAATTTTCATATCTTGATAATCAAAAATAGGTAGAAGAGGAAGCAGATGTAAGAATGAGAAATGAAACAATATTTCTGAGTCTCCTATCTTAGAATTTATTAACAATTAGAACAAGTGTTTAATACATAAAAGTTTGAAACTAGTGTCTAGAATGAATTGCATTTAACTGCAAACTATAGCAATGTGGAAGGAGCCTTACTAGGTTAACAAAGGAGCTTCTAACCACAAGGTCAGGGGTGAATCTACCAGCAAATCCACAGGAGAAAATAAAATGTCTATACCTGTAAAAATGCAAAATCTCAGAAAACCAAAAGGGTATTCTACTTTGTCCTACAAGGTCATTATGAGTTGAAGTTGATTCAATGGCCCTTAGTTTGTGCTTGAGTTTTTTTTAACATGGTGGCTCTGGAAACCGTCTAGCATCATCACCCAGGCTAGATTTACTAGCTCCATCCCTCCACCAGTGTCCAGACACTCTCTGTGCCTCACTTTTCTCATTGGTAAAGTCAAGATTATACTAGGTTCTTCCAATGGAGTTGTCATGAGATCTGAATATTACATGAAAAAATATCTTACGAATGTGTCTGTCTCAGGAAAACAACTTAATTCTGGTATATATTACCTTTATTGCTGTTGCTATTATTATTTATTATTATTGAATCCATACCTGTTATGTGACTGCCAGTGTGAGAAGAGAGCTTCATAATATCTGGAAATCTCTCTTCTCAGAACATTTCCCTTCTAATGAAGCAGAAAAAGTCAAAGCACTGCAAATCATAATTTCCATTACAAGCTCAGCAAGAGTCCTGGGGCAGTGGTGGTCAGTCTGAATTGCCCTTCCCCTAAAGACAGGCACACAGTGAAAGCCTTGATCAGGGAGTAGGGTTTCACATTTCTTTAGGGTCACCTTTGGACATGTGCTCTCCATATGTGTTTTCTTTGGCTTACACACAATTTAAAAATATTTTAATTAGTTGCCAACATTCAAAATTAGATCACCATCCACCCTGCTTTGCCATTTTAATTACCAACCTGGTTCCTGTCGTATTTCAGTTTGTATACTGTCAACATATGTATTCCATGTGTATGCTAAGTAAATAATTCAAGAATCTGGGTTATATGAAGAAGGACATGGCATCAGGATTGCAGGAAGACTCATTAACCATCTATGGTATGCAGATTACACAATTTTTGCATGCCAGAAATGAAGAGGACTTAATGCATTTAGTAAAACTATAGTATATATTAAATCTCAACATAAAGAATATAAAAACAATTACAACTACACCAACAAGTAACATCATGATAAATTCAGAAAATATTGAAATTCAGCTTACTTGGATCCACAATCAGCGTCCACAAAAGCAGCAGTCAAGAAACCAAATGACATATTGCATTGGGAAAATTGATTGCATAGACTTCTTTAAAGTGTTCACGAGTAAAGATTTAATCACTTTGATGTCTTAGATGTTTCTGGGCCAATCCATGGTATATTCAATCATTTCATTGGGATGCAAACACTTGACGATGAATAAGGGATACCAAAAGAGAATTTATATATTTGAACTGTGGTGTTGGTAAAAAGTATTGAGCACATACTCGATTCCCAGAAAAGCCAGCAAATCTTCCTTGGAATACATGCAGCCTTAATGTTCCTTGGCAGTAAGAATGGCAGACCTTTTCACTGAATTTGAAAATGCTCTCAGCAGGAACTAACCCTGGAGAAGAACACCATCTTGACAAAATAAGGGTTTGGTGATAAAAAGAAAGACCCTCAATGAGAGTTCACTGACAAATGTCTGCAACTTGGCAATTATTGTGAAGAGGAAACAGAACAGTGTTTTTCTTTGTTTTACATAAAATGCTGCACATCAAGACCAACTGAACAGCAACCAACAATAAACACAACAGTATATAGACTCAACAATCCATCTCATTGTCTTTAATCTATGTCAGCCTTGACAAACATATTACAATGATGCATTTTCTTCATATAGTGTCACAAGAATCTGTTGTATTAGCTACTAACAAAAGTTCAAGAAAATTATTACTTTAAAAATTTTCATCAATTCAGCTTGGACTGGATTCTTCAAGAAATAATTATTCATTAAAGTGTTGTGATATCTTCAGGCCTTATCTTTCTGTTGTTTCTTTTTTTATTAGACCATAGGATAACAATTTAACAAACAAATTTTATAGACATATCAAGAATAGCATAATACAATCCAATGGAGTAACTCTATACAAATAATTGAAAATATTAGCCATGTGGTGGGTAGGGGTAGGCATGACTAAGTAGTCACTAAGAGGTTATTCAATGTCAGAAAGAGACTATACCTCTGATTGCTAATCACTTCCATTCCTAATCAAAAGTGATATTTCAAGATCGATCCTGACATATAGCCCATACTCTCAGGAAACTGTTATTGCTCTTACTATTTCTGAAGTGTTATCTACCTTAACTTTCATATATCAAACAGTCTACATATACAAATGAGCACACATGCAACTTAGATAATTAATGGGCAAACAATTAGATATCTTAAATGCAAGTAATACTTGGATGAATTTCCTCAAAGCAGTGGTGGCTACAGTATCTTGAGCTGGAGCTATCAAAAGTTGAGGCTGGATTCAGAACGAGACCCAGAACAAGGGATATCATTGTTGACATCAGTTGTATCGCAGTTTAAACAGAATACCAGAAAGCCATTTGCATGTGTTTTACTGACCATGCAAAGACTTTCAGCTATACATGTAACAACATAATTTGGATAATCTTCAGAAAAATGGATATCCTGGAACATGCCTTTGTGCTCATGTAGAATTTGCACATGGATCAAGGAAATACTGCATGGTTGAAAACCAGGAAAGGTATGATTCTCATCTTCCCGACACAATCTCTGAGGACAAAATGGGTGCATAAGCAAATGTGGTGAAGAAAGCTCATGGTGCCTGATTATTAAAAGATATTGCACCTATGGTCTTAAAGGCTTGAAGTTAAACACTTGGCCAGCAAGCGGAGAAGCAACAAAACCCACATAGGAAAAGCACACCAGCCTGTATGATTGTGGTAGTCATATGCTTATGTTAATTTCATGATTGAGATGTGGGGGTGGAGTCTAGCCTGTTAATCTGGAGATAGCCATTGAGTAGCCAATGAGGCCTTGGTGTGGGCATGGCTTTCTCCTGAAACTTCTGGGAAATCTCACGATACTTCCCTCATGGAGATGAGGAGCTATCTCGTCGTTGTTGGGAGTTAGTCAGAGACAACGAACATATCAGACTTATGTCTTTGAACTAGACTGGGTTAGGATGTTTTCTCAATGTTCCATTCCTTTTGTATATAAACCATTCCCTTATATCCATATTCGAGTGTATGGTTTTGTTTCTCTAGTTTACATAGACTGACACAATGATCATGAGGTCTTGATGGAATCAGGCATCTAAAGTTCAAATACAAGAAATCAAATTGATATGAAGGAGTGTAGACAAAGTAGAGACCCAAAACCCACCTGTAAAATAATTGGACAGTCCCTTTAGAAGGGTCATATAGAACAGACTATATATCCAGGGAGCAATTGAGCATTGATGATTTGCAGAATTATTCTCTAGTTTTAAAAAATTTCCTCCTTCCACTATTAGGGCCTTAGTTTTACCTCACTAATCTTGCTAGATCTGCATGCGTTCATTGACACAATAAGGATCTTTGATTCACCAAATTGAAGATAGATAAACCCCTCAGAAACAGTAAGGGGAGTCATGAGGGTGGGGTTAGTGGGGCAGGAGAAGTTGATAGCAGCAATGACTGTAAAGTCACACTATAATGGAACATCAGACTCTTACATGAAGAAAAACAGGGCATGCTGTAAGCTGTGGCAAAAAATAACAGTAATATATATTAAATTACAGTGTTCTGGGGCGTGGTAGAGTGAGGGAGGAAGGTGATAAAGGGGAGTTGATATCATGGAGTTCAAGCATAAAGAAAATGTATAAAAAATGATGGTGACAGCAATTGTGCAATTATGCTTCATCTAATGTAACTTCAGATTATAATACTATCTGTAAGAGCTCCCAATAAAATGTTTAAAAATCAGGAAAGGTTTGCAAGCTCTCACTGTCCTTATACTCCATGCTGAGCAAATAATTATTTACTTCTTCACATAATCTGGCTTCTCTGATAATAATCAGATAGCCTGATCATGTTAAGAAAATTTTGACATCAGGAAAGGAGGAAGGCTGATTAGCAATCTGCAAAATGCAAATGACACAACCTTGCTTGATGAAAGTGAAGAGGAACCAAAAGCATCTGCTGAGGAAGATCAAGGATTGCAGCCGTCTGTATGGAATACATCTTGATCTAAAGCAACCCCACATCTTCAAAACAGGATCAATCCTCACATCATGTAAAGGGAGAAAAGACTGGGGTTATCTCATGTTTTGCCTTGCTTGCATAAACAACCTGTGTCCATGGAAGCAACATTCAAGAGAGCAAAGGAAGCATTGCATTGGTTAAATCTGCTGCATACAAACTCTATTTTTGACTTATTAAAAGGGGGCCTTTAGTTGGGGGTTCTTACAGTCTTGTTACAATCCATGCATCGCTTGCATCAGGCAAATTTATGCATCTGTTGCCTTCATTCTTTTCTAGAGGATTACTTTCTATTGAGCCCTTGGTATCAGCTCCTCTTTTTTTTTCAACTTCATCCCATCATAAGCCCTTGATAGATTATGAATTGGTATTGTTTTCATATCTCATACTGATCCCTGCCCCCTTCCCTATGTTTTCTGTTGCTCTTCCTCATGGAGGGTGTGTGTGTGTGTGTGTGTGTGTGTGTGTGTGTGTGTGTGTGGTTATTTATGTATGTATCATTGTGATTACTTCCCCTTTTCTTCATTCCTCTCCCCTCTCCCCCCTACCCTTCTGGTATAACTCTTCCTACTCTTGCTCTGTGTCATGGATTCTGTGTGTTATGAACTACCATCTCTTTCTAAACCTGTGTACATGTTATGGTCAAGTCTGAGTTGAGAAGCAGCAGGATGGCCATTGCCATGGGGGGTGAGGAAGCCTCAAGGAATCAAAAGAATATTGTGTGGTTCATCGATGCTTTACTGCACCCTGATTGACTCATTCCTTCCCTGTGGCTCCTCTGTGGGGGGATTGTACAAGTGTCTTCAGATGAACTTTGAATCTCTGTTCCAACCCCCCTGTTCTTAACCATATGTTTTAATAAAACCTCCTTAATGTGTTGAAAATTAAGTTTACTTTGAGAACAAAGCTATTTTCAATTGTCTCATATACATGTGAAAATTGGACATTGAATAGGAAGACAGAAAGAGACTAGATGAGTTGAATTTTGGTGCTGGAGTACAAGCATCGAAAAATATCTTGGACTGCTAAATGAATAAATAATTCTGTCTTGAAAGAAATACAATCAATATGTACCTTAGTGGCAAGGGTGGCAAGATTCACCTCACATACTTTGGACATTATTTCAGGAGTGGCCCATCCATGGAGAAAGACATCATGCTTTGGGAAGTACAGAAGCAGAGACAGAAGAAGGCACTAGAAAAGGCGGATTGACACAGTGGTTATGGTCCTAAATATAAGAATTTAGGGCAAACTATGGTCCTAATATAAGAATGATGGTGGAGATGGTGCAATATCTGCAGTATTCTGTTGTACATAGTTTTGCCATAAGTCAGAACTGACAATGGCACCTAAAAACAACAACATAAACTGAACTCCAAAATTTAACAACTTAGGAGAAATTTTAAATATCTAGAAATATATTACTTGTGTCCATGACCACACTCAAAGATAGTCAGATGAAAAGATCATCACAAAAGCAGAAACAGAAGTGGTCATTAAAAAAAATCCCAATAAGAAAGTTTGGGTCAGATGGTTTCATTAGAATATTATTCTAGACATTCAGACAGCAGCTGACACCAATTCAACATAAACTGATTCAGAACATAGAGAATAATGGAATGCACCCCTAATTTATTCAAAGAAGTAAGTATGACACTAACATTAAAAAATCAGACAAAAACATAAAAATTATAAAATTATAGACCAATATCCCTTGGGAGCCTAACACAAAACTTTTGAACAAAATTCTAGTTAATAAAATAGAGAATATATTTTATAGAATAATATTTCATGACCAAGTGTGAAAGAATATTTCTACATTAAAAATCAACATAATAACACCACATAAATACAACTAAAGAATCACAGAATCATAACAATTGATGCAGAAAAACACTCATTTCTCATAAAGATGTTCAACAAAATAAGAAGAAAACTCCCGCAAAAGAACTTTCTGCATACTGTTGGTTATGACTGGACGGCACCATCTCCCTTGATTCCTTTCTCCTTTGACTTTCTCTACTCTCCATTGTTTCATCTCTCCATTGAGCAGAGATCAATAGTTGTTCACAAACTTTTAAGATTCAGTCACCATTCGTCAAACAAAATGCATTCTACATTGCTTTTGTACACCATATTATGCTAATTGACCTTGGTGATCACTGAGACTATGAGTGACCCTGCACTTCATGCAATGTGACTCATTCTTTCAAGATATTTGTGGCTAAGTAATTTTCATAACTTTGAATAATCTACTATATTCTATGGACAATTTTATAGTATATATCAATACATGCACTATATTGATACTGACTACTATAGTCACAATAGAAAACTGAATATGATTTTATTGATATATTTATAGCACATGTCAATATGTACATATACATATCTCCTGCTAAACCTTTGTAAGCAAGGGGACTTTAAAAAACTCATCCCTTTTTTAAAACTTCCAGTTTTCTGTTGACCTTTTGAAGTCCCCCTCCTATTTATTGGTCCCCTCTAATGGGCCTTGTTCCTGTGTTTGGTTTAACTGAAAGCCATCCTTGTGTTGACATTGAAGAAAAGTGAGAGAATCCTTGGGAGCCCAAGTATGGTCCTGAGTTTATCCCAGTTGAGTTTGGATTTATTGTTAAGATGATCACCAATTAGTATTTTCTGGTGGGATACATTAAATGTCATATTGTTTTAATTTTCTCCAGCTTCAACTTGAGCTTGCTTATGAACAACTGATGTTCAAATTTACCTCCACAGAAACACTTCAAGGAATAATTTTTCTCCTTTTAAATAACAAGCTATTTGAAATTTAAATACTCAACTTGGTAAACAAGGAAAAATATAGGGCCTTTTGCAAACAGCTGTTGATATAAAAATTTCCAGATAAATCAAGGTAAAATAAATAATCTGGCTTACCATTCCATCCAGAGATACTGAACTCAAAGAAATAATTTTTAAATGTAGTTTTCATTTGATTAAGGATATTTATCATAACAGTGATGATAAAGGCATAAGAAATTAGAAACAATATGAGGGAGACTGTAAAATGTCCCTGAGGAAAGATAATGATTTTTAAAATTTTATTTATGCATATCCCTTTTTAATTTCTTCAGATAAATGCCAATAGAATAATATTATATGAGTATGTCACATAAATAAATAAAGTTTACTGCAGTCATATGATGCAAACCTGATTTTAAATGATACTCATAAATAATTAAGTAATTTGGAAAAAGCATATGATATATGTATTACATGTAAAAAGTAAGATAGAAAACTTTTTTCATAGTGGACTATCAAGGAAAGAACATTGAGGATGCATTGAAAAAATATGTACTGTAAAGCAAAGGAAGAAAACAGTAACATGTATTTAGAAATATGAATAATTTAATTGAAACATTGAAACATGTTTCCTGAGGAGTGTAACTGATAAAGAAATGGATTAGAATCATTTTTCTTCACTTTGCAATTTTTTTTCATTTATTGTTTTTAATCACATTGCAGTTGTTTTGTTTACTCTAGATGCTCCTTTTGTAGTATTATTGGCTGCCAGATCTTTTTGTCAGACAACCTGTGTGGTGATTTCATGTCGACTTGAAGCTATATTAACGTGTAGGTGTGGTATGCCACCTATCACGACCTGAGGTGCCTCCCTGTGGGTGTGGCCTTCCATGAGGAGGCCTCTGAGAACCTCCTCCCCTCTGCTTGCCTTCACCTTCCTGAGGGCTGACCCTGATTGCTGCCAGAATCTTGTGATGCATCAATACCATTGGGTCCACAAAACTCAGCACCCACAAACCTGTGCTCTTCCTGCATTCTGCATCATTGCTTGTGTCTGTATGAGTCTGAAGAGGGACTTCTGGACTAGCACTGGACTTATGGGTTTGGATTGGATTGGCCTGGAATGTTTTCTTCCTCTATAATTACGTCTTTATATAAATTTAAAAAAACACATATATGAGGGTCATTGGAGTTGTTTGGCTAGTCAACCCAGCTTAACACAATCTAACAAGCAGGGAATTGTATCAAAGATGTCCTTTCCTGTCTGCTTCTACTTTACCATTTTTTAACCTGTCTCTTTCCCATTACTGTCTTACAATTGCATGCATTGTCTTCTCACAACAAGACTTGTGAGTCCAAGAATGAATGTTTCTGTGACTAAATTCTTACAGTCTAGTAGAAGTGCATTCTTTCTCCCCTGCCCCCTATTTCTAACCATCGCCTCAACCACCTATCATGTTTGTTCTGATGCCAGTTTCCAAAAGTGGCAGCAGTTGGCAGCTTTCCGAATCTCCTATCGATGCTTCAATAGTATGGTTTCTGACTATCGCCCACTTAAACCGTTCCAATCTATTGACCAGGGGCGATCAGGTGATAACTATGTGACAGTGCATAAGGTGAACTACCCCATAGTCAGGCCTTCATCCAAAGACCCAAAAAGAACACTAGCTGTATTTACATGAGCTCCATCGACTTAAGGACCACTTCCATATACTATGAGATGTCTGTGAACTCTGAAAATTATAGAACCATTTCCCCATCATTACTGGACAACCATGTACCATGGATTGCCAAAAGAATAACGAAATCTAAATAGAAGGGAGTGCAGACAGAATGCTCTTTGCAGGCAAATATGCTGAGTCTGTGCCCACATATTTAGGACATGTCATCAGGAGAAACCTGTCCCTGAAGAAGAAGAACAACAGGTATAGTAAAATTGAGGTTCGGTGAAAAGAAAGTGGCTGAAACAAGGGGTTCAAAGCTAAGAATAATTGTGAGTAATGCAAAGCTCAGGCAGTGCTTTGCACTGCTTACAGAGGATAACTATGGGTTGGAATTTACTTGATGGCATGTGATAGCAACAACAACAGCACCAGCAGCAGCAACTGGACTACTATTATCCTCCTGAATCTACAGAGGACTCCTTCTCACTCATTGCCATGGAGACAATGCTGACTCCCAGTGAGCCCCTGTGGGTTTTCGAGCCTGTAACTGTTTATGGGAGTAGAAAATTCAGTCTCTCTCCTGAGGAGCTGCCAGGGGTTTTGAACTGCCAATGATATCAATTGTAGCCCAATGTGTGGGTCACCACTATACTACCATGAAACGACTTCTTTGGTGAAAGATATATCTATCATCCAAATGAATTGGGGGAGGAGAGACGTATCGCAGGTTGGTCCACTAGCAATAGCCAGTCAAAATGTGCTAAAGGAAGAAATAATCTTCATCTAATTCCTAGTTTAAGATGGTAGGATTTCCTCAGTGTGTGACATATCCTTGTATAACTTTTCTCTGTAACGCTTGCTACAGGTCCATCAGGGACTCTTGGCTAAAACAGTATAGCTTAATGATTTTCATGTTCATTTTTTTTGAGGTTCCTATTTTTTTTTTGCTAATAATGTATTTTTTTCCTAAGCATATGAGAGAGCAAAAAAGCCTCTTAAAAAGACGTGCTAAATAAAAACAAGCTATTTATCTCTCACTTTCTAATTTGTTGTTCTGCCATAAGCCCTCCTTAGGAAATCTCTGCTGCCTAAAATGTTCTACACTGTGCCCATAATTAGTGATTCTTTTATGTTTTCTAATCAGTTCTTTGCTTTCTCTACAGGGTAAATGTGAGTAGAAATTGGCTCAATGATAGTGAAATATTTACAGAATGCACTGCATGAATTAGTACTCGACTGCAAAGAAAAACCAAAACCCGTCTTTGGCTCTCTGGGAGACCAATGAGGTAGTTTGCATTCACAAAGTTGGCTACCTCATTTCCTTTACAGTCTGCTCCTAAATCTATCTTTAAGTTGCGTTTGCGCATAAATCATAACAGTTACATATAGTTCATATGTAATATTTGCAAAAAGTTTGTCCTAATATGGTGGATGTTTATATGCATTAAAGAATTTTAAAAACACTTTCAGATGCATTAAACTATATTTAACAAAATAGTACAGTAATAATCAGCATAGTTATGACTTGATGCTATAACAAGGCACTATTCAATTTACTTCATATATACTTCAAAAATTTTACATGATAGATGTGGTAGTTATATAATTGTCAATTTAAGGATTAAGTGTGTAGGGGTGGAGTCTAGCCTGTCGATCAGATCATAGCCAATGAGGAGTTTGTGTGGGCATAGCCTTCTCCTGAAAATTCTGAGAAAACTTGATCTTCCTCCTTAGAGGCGGAGACATCTCCCTATCTCTGCTGACATCCCTGGGAGACATTGCTGCTGACAAGACACACTACCTAGTGCCTGAGCTGGAAAAGCCACATGGACCCACCCTGATGCAACCAGGCTTCTGAAACCAGAGAAACCACAGAGAGACCTCTGCCAATGCCGACATGCTCATAATGCTACTGGATCGAAAGACTTTCTACCTACTGCCTTATGATCATTCTGGATTTGTCATTATTGTATGCGTATCATGTGTTTGACGAGGACTTTATAGATTGGTATCAGACATATGGGCTAATATTGGACTTATGACCTGGGATTGGACTGAGTTGGGATGTTTTGAAATGTACATTTATATAAAACTCTCTCTTATATACATATATATGTTTATGAATTTGTTTCTCTAGCCTACCCAGACTGGAGACATC